>LPNX011164072.1:4123-15927 GCA_001517045.1 Pseudotsuga menziesii | reverse complement strand
ATGGAACAGTTGGAAGCCAGAGAGAAACAAGAGGCTCTATATTGGCAGCAGAAGGCGAGAGTGAAATGGCTGAAGGAGGGTGAGAGAAATACTAAATTCTTTCACAAATCGGTGATCCAGAACAGGAATAGCTCCAGAATCCAGAGGCTTAAAACCAGAAATGGAGATAGAGTGGATACTAGGAGGGAAATAAAAACCGAACTCACCCAATACTTCTTGGAGATCCTCAGGGAAGATGTGGGAGAAAGAAGCAGGGAGATTGAGCAAATCACCAGATTAGTTCCCAAAATGGTCACTGCAGAGAATAATGAAATGCTGGTTAAGCCCATTGAGATGCAAGAAGTGGAGGAAGCAGTTAACCAGATGGATCTGGGAAAGGCTCCTAGACCAGATGGGTTTACTTCCAACTTCTTCCACCTCTTCTGGGATCTTGTCAAGGAGGACGTGCCGGCTATTGTGGAAGAATCCAGACTAAAGAAAGGAGTCCTCAAAGCTTTTAATGCTACTTTTCTCACCCTCATCCCGAAAGAAGTGGGCACGGAGTCTCATGATAAATTTAGACCTATTGCGCTATGCAATGTCATATACAAGATCATCTCCAAAGTCATTGCTAACAGACTCAAACCTCTCCTCCCGGTGCTTATAAGTCTGGAACAATCTGGTTTTGTTGAAGGAAGGCAAATCCTGAATGGAGTTGTTTTGGTTCATGAAGTGCTACACTCGCTTAAAAGCTCCAGAATCCTTGGGATGATGGTCAAACTTGACATTGCAAAAGCCTATGACAAACTCAATTGGGAATTTATGGAGAGAATGCTGGGGGCATGCGGATTTTCTCCCATTTGGGTGGAGTGGGTTATGGCCCTAGTTTCCTCTTTGTTCTTTAATATCCTCCTTAATGGGTTTTCGACATCATCCTTTCAACCCTCTAAGGGTATTCACCAAGGGGACCCCCTGTCCCCTTTCTTATTCATTCTCATGGTGGAGGGTCTGAGCCGCCTAATGGATGACCAGGTCAACCGGGGGACAATTCATGGAGTGAGAGTGCAGGAGGGGTCGCCCCCTCAGATGCATCAGCAATTCGTGGATGACACCATGCTCATGGGGCACCCTTCAATCCAAGAAGCCAGAAGCTTCAAAAAAATCCTTGACCTGTTTTCCTGGGTTTCTCCAAAGGAAATCTCCCGACCAAATACCTTGGTATCCCCATGGGGCTTGGAAGGACAAAAGTAGTGGAATGGCAGGAATTTTTGGACAGAGTCAAGCAAAGACTATCCAGCTGGGTCTTGCGCACCCTTAACTTTCCTAGCAGGCTGATCCTGATCAAGTCTATTTTATAGGCAATGCCGACATATCTTTTCTCGGTCTTAGCGGCTCCTAAGGCTATCCTCAAGCAAATCTGATGCATTCAACGTAATTTCCTTTGGGGATCAAGCGGGGAAAAGGCCAAATTTTCTTTGGTGAGCTGGGAGGATGTCTGCAAACCTAAGGCTCAGGGTGGTCTCGGTCCGAGGGATCCTGAAATCATGTCAGAGACATTGGGGGCCAAGATTTGGTGGATATGGGTCACCCACTCATCGGAACCTTGGGCCAGATTGTGGAGTATAAAATATGCCAGGGGTAGTCCTAGTCATGCCCTGATCCACTTTAATGAAACTCCTAGTGGCTCCCCCATCTGGTTAAAGGCCTTAGCTGGAAGATCTATAATCCAAGAGCATAGCTTTTAGGAAATCAGGGATGGCAATCGAGCGAAGTTCTGGGATGACTCATGGAACCAATTCCCCATCCTCGGAAGAAATCCCTGATGGAACCATATCAAATAGCAGGAGATCGAGAGGGGCAGGTTTCTGGTGAACCAGTCATGGAATCCGGGAATACAAGCAGACTATCAGCCGTGGGATTTTCCCAAGAAAAAAGCCCTTATGAGTGAGGAAGACTGGGAGGCCTTCCAGGAGGAATTGAGCAAACGCTTTGTCAGGACTCAGGAGGGCCCTGATATCTTACGGTGGGGATATTCTCCAAGAGGATCATTCAGCGTCAAAGAGGCCTACGGCATCAGAATGACAAGGAACGTGGAAATGGATGACATCTGGGGAAAACTTTGGGATGTCAACTTATGGCCCAAGGTGGCTCTTTTTGTTTGGCTTGTCGTCAGAGGAAGAATTCTCACCTATGACAATCTGCAAAAACGCGGGATTATTGGACCATCCCAATGTTGTATGTGTCTGCACGCGGAGGACATGATGGCCCACTTATTGGACAGTTACCCCTTTGCGGCAGAAATTTGGGATAAGGGGGCGTTGATGTTCAGAAGAAGCGACAGGATCCGGGGCTACCCCCCCAAACCATAAGAGACTGGAGCTCGCGAGCTTTCACTAACCCCATCCTCAAAACCATCTGGGATGATTTTCTGGGCATGGCAATGTGGTGTATTTGGAAAGAGCGAAATGCTAGGATCTTCCGTGGGCAAAGAAAAAGAACGAAGGCAGTCTGGAACATGGTGCATGACAGTTTGGTATCCTTGATCAAATGCATGCAATGGACTGAACAGGATAAGATTATACCGAAGGAGGAACTCCACATTGCGGAGAATTGGGGATTGAATAAGCCAATGATGGAAGCTCTATCTTATCGAGACAAGCTGTGCATCCCTTCCAGTCCTAATTCATGGTCGGCTCCACCCCCCGGCGTCTTTAAACTTAACTTCGATGGAGCCTCTCGCGGCAACCCGGGCCAGGCTGGTTTCGGCGGTCTTGTTCATGATCACGAGGGCTAGATCAGGATAGTGTTTATGGGAGCCATTGGGGAGGATACCAATAATTTCGCTGAGTTGGAAGGTCTCATACGTGGAGCGGAAGTGCTGATTCGGGGGGGTCTCCTACCAGCGATTATAGAGGGCGACTCCAACATCCTTATCTCAGCGGCCAAACGCCTCCTGACTAGCCAAAAGACCGAAAAAATCTCTCCAAGTTGGCGACTTGCTTATAGATTGGAGTGCATGCATGTCCTCCTCCTGTCGCACCCTGCCACCTCCTTTCACCATGTCAGGAGGGAAGCGAATAAGGTGGCTGACTGTCTAGCAAATGCTGGGGTGGATTGTGGAATAGGCTTCCAATGTGATAAACTTGATGTCTTTGCAGAGGAGGGATGGGCCCAGCAATGCCGTCACATGGCCATTAAGGATCTATCTGAGACCACACAGCTGGCCGATCAATCAGATGGGAGAACAGGTGGCAATTGGAGGCGCGAGCACGCCCACATGCATCAGGGCTAATGCAGATGAGAATGGTTGGCGTTAAAATCTGCAGGTGCCGGGTTTGGTCCTTCCTCATCATTTCGCTTCCTGGCATCGGCCTTTCCACGCTTGGCTCTAAGTGCAAGGATTATTGTTCGGACAGGGACCATAATCAATTCAGGATGGAGGCCTGGGGTACCATGATGGGAGTGATGCAGGATCCTCTCAAGGATGAGTACGCTCCCATGGATTACCATCCATTATATCCAGGCGACCTTGCGTTCCTCCAAGATAAGTTACTCGCCAGAATTCACAGGTCGATGCATATGCCCTCTATCTGGTGTAGCGTTAGTGAGCCAGGCCCTGGTAAGAGCCCCCTCCGCTGCTTCGTGTGGTCGTTCTTGTCCTTGGGTTTTCCTGCAATGGCTCCAAAGTGGAAACTCAGGCAGGAAGGAGATTCGGGAGAAGTGTCCGGAATTAAGATGGCGAAAGGGAATTTGGCTAAACGCCAGACTTGCCAAGCAACCCGTGCACAGATTTTAGCCCAAGAAGAGGCGGAACGATATAAGGAGCATGTCCTACTTAGCATAAGGCTGGAAGTCGAGAGGGTGGTGGAGGGGCTTTGGGTGGAAGCGAAAGCTCTGCCCAGGGAGAACCTGGATACTGAGGTAGCTGAGTGGGTCTTGGACCCGAGTAACACAGTGGGTCGCTCTTCTGCTTATGATCAGATGCTTATGACATATTGGGTCACGGTTCATCTGGTCGGGCACTCTGCTACGATGTGGGAAGCAAAACAGGTTGGGGATGTTGAACCAGTTCCATTCTGGAAGGAACACAATGCGGAATGCCATACCATGCACCACAAATTGGATGTCCTAGCTGCTCGCTTGGGGTTTCCTTTCCACCCAGTGGACCGTCGTGCTCTGGAGACGGCCCGGCCTTAGGAAAATACTGGTTGTTGCGAAAAGGAAGGCCTTGGAGGTCAGGAGGAAGCTCGAAATCCCACAGGCCCCATGATTCCGTCATCGTCGCCGGTTTCAGGTATGCAGCTCCCTGCAGCAGGAAGTCCTTCTGCTGTTTCTCCTCGCTGGAACATCATCCCTCGTGGTGGGATCTTATTTTCTTATCAGTCTCTGTCTCTCTATTTGTTTTTCCTTATTATGATGTGTCTCAGCCTCTATAATTACAGTCAGTTTATTACTAGTCAGTATGTTTCCTTATGTGGGATGGATGGAGATAGAACCACTAAATCGCCTTTTTTGTGGGTGGGGAATCTCTGTAATAGAATCAGGATCCATCACAGAAATAGAGATATCATGGGGGGGTAAAAGGATATGGGAATTGACTGTAATTTTTTTATCAATTAGTTTAGCTCGAATCCTGGCTGGGCTATTGCTGGCTAGGACTAAGGCTCCCCCGTTTTTGGGCCGGCCATAGTCGTCTCTCTGCTATGTAATATGGACTTTGTACAGTAATATAATGGTTTATTTACAAAAAAAAACTATGTACATGATCACAAGTATCTCTAAGTGGGATTAAAGAATTTGTTATTTTTTGACATTAAGAGGGTTGAAGATGAAAATCATCTTAGATGACAATTTTAAAATATTTGTTATAATACACTTTCCTAACTTTTAAACTCATCACAACTATGTTGATCTATGCTTTGCTTTAAAAATTTCTAACAAGAAAAATAAAATCATGAAGCAAACTATATTTCCCTGTGTTACTTAACTATTGTAGGTAATCCATGATTTGATTGATATATAATTTTGATTACATGGGTGGGTTGAAATAAGAAAATAAATGATCTTGACGTAAATTTTTTAGGAATTTCTTTTTTTTATAAATGACTTAATTAATTTTTACTTTTAATTTTTTTTAGAAATATGGAATCCAAAGAATTGTAAGTAATTTAGACATTCTAATTTTTGGATCAAATGCTAAATAAAGTAGATTAATGAAGAATTTTATTTTTTGGTTGAGTTGAGAGGTGATTTTGCAACCAAGTATGAGAGAGAAGTGCAATTCCATGCTCAATGTGGACTTGACATGTGATGCTTTAATAAAATAACTAGCAACACAAGGAAAAATAAAATAAACCGCTAGTTGAAATGAAGTCAATAACACAAATAAAACAACCGAAAGATAAATTCACAAATGAAACAAACCTGAAGATGAATTCAATAACAACAACAAAAAATAAAACCATGAATAAAAGAAAAATATAAAATGTAATTAAAAAAAATAGAAGAAAGAAAAAAACCTAAAGATCCAAACATTATTGGAGACTCAATGTGAAGCTCCTCAATACCAATAATTTTCAATTTTTGTCTACCGACACGAATCTCGTCACCATGCTTAGAATTGTTTGAATTCTAATTCCATTTTCTCTTCCCATATATGTCTTCAAACCTCTTCTTAGATCGTACAAGCCTCTAGATTCATTCATGCATCCAGCGCAGAGGATGCATCCTTATATACTGGACAGACTTTCCCTCGGGAGGGGAGCCTGTCCAATGGACACCATTGGATTTCTCATCCGACGGTGTCCATTGGACAGGATCCCCTCCCGAAGGAAATTCTGTCCAGTATATAAGGTGCTCCGAGGATGCATGTGATTTATGAACCCAAGATACACCCCCTTCCTGCACTCTGCGCAAAGTAACCGGCATGTCCCGTGATGTTGCAACAATCGTCATTTCAGAAATACAAATTGCACACAAATCATTTGCCCCTTTGAATAGAGGTTTGGTCTGTAATTTCTAGCTATGAATAACTAATAGAGGCTCATGGGAAAGGGAGGAACGAGTGGTCAAAGACTGCTAATATTTCAGGTCTATGAGTGTTGATGTGGGACTGTAGGATAATAAGCAAGCATTAGATTTGTTGTTTTTTCTTTCTAAATTTTTTTTCTAAGAAAAATCTCTATACTTTATATGTATATGTATATGTAATATGGTTCAAGGCTTACAAAAGACATGACCACTTTGTGGTCCATTAAAACAACGAGATAATCATAAAAAAAAGGTAGTATAGAATAGATAAATAGTAGAAATTAGATTAAAATAGAGACCATAAAATAAAATTGCATAAGATCAAAGGACAACAATTCTGATCCAAGACTAATACAACTTTGGAAAAAAAGAACGCTGAGAAACCCTCTAAAACCTAGATTCCAGCATCCCATCACTCATAGAAAAATAGAAAAATAAGCCAATCTGTGCATGGCCAGCTTTTGAGAGCTGATCGGCATGATGATTGAAAGAACTTGAGAAACTGTAACTCATGTATCTAAAAACTATAATCTTAATCATGGACAATACAAATTTAAAGTTTTCGAAAGTTTTGAGTCGATCTAAAATTTCAGAAATGTAATCTTACCAACGAATCTAGCTATTCTAACCATTCATTTCAAAAATGATATTGAGGCATAAATGTATCGGAAATTGGAAAGAAATAAAACAATTTTTCTGACACGGACTTGATGGAAACTGAAGAGAAATAAAACAACTTTTTATCGAAGTGAAGTCTACGTGATTCAATTCAAACATTTCATGATAAAGTTTTTGAAAATTTGGAATTGATTAAAAAATCTAACTGGTTTTATAATTATTTCTTTATTAAATTTCAAAACATTCACCAAAAATAAAACAATTTTGTGTAATAGTTATCAGATTATGTTACCAAAGTGCACTGTTATAAATATGAATCAATCTGTTAGGCATTGGTTACTGAACCTTGAAAAAATCTAGGTTTCAAGAGGTCGACTATGTAAGGTTTGCCTTTACATCAAAACCTACATATTTGGTGAACATTTGAAACCCAGCACAAGGCCCTATCGCTAGGAGTGGTGGTTAAACCACTTGTTTTATATTCGAGGAGTGGTGGTTAAACCACTTGTTTTATATTTGAGGTGCGGCGGTTATACCAAGTGGAGCTACCCGATACTCCAACACCCTGCCTCCGACATAGCTCACAGGAATTGAACCTGAGACCTATGCTCTGATACCATGTAAGGTTTGCTGTTACACCAAAACCTGCAGATGTTGGTGAACATTTGAAACCAAGCACAAGGCCCTATTGCTAGGAGTGGTGGTTAAACCACTTGTTTTATATTCCCAGAGGTGTGGCGGTTATACCATGTGGAGGTACCCGATACTCCAACACCTCGCCTCCGGCGTGGCTCAGGGGAATTGAACCTGAGACCTATGCTCTGATACCATGTAAGGTTTGCGGTTACACCAAAACCTGCAGATGTTGGTGAACATTTGAAGCCAAGCACAAGGCCCTATCACCAGGAGTGGTGGTTAAACCACTTGTTTTATATTCCTAGAGGTGCGGTGGTTATACCATGTGGAGGTACACGATTCTCCAATAGACTAGGGTTTAAATGAAAACGACCACAGGTTGGGGAGAGCAAATCTAAATCGATATAAGCTACAATTCATGTGAGAATTCTAAAAGACTCTTATATTATATACATAAATGCTGGTAAAATTTGAGGTATATATTAACTCTGAGAGAGACATATGTACTGAATGTGATCGAATAGTGTACAATTTCACTTAAAGTTGAAAGCCAATATTAAAAGCCTTGGAAGTTTCTCTGCAGGGTGGTTCCATAAAGGTGGGTAACACTTTTGGCCAAATTTAGCGATGAAAACCTGATTTTTTACTCATGTGCTAGATAGAAGCCGTCCAAACGCATATATGCCATGTGAATTTCAACTTGCAGTAAAAAAACAAATTGTAAAATATTATGTTGGCTTCCTAATGATATTTTTTTTAAATATTTCGATGTCATTTAATGTGTGAAATTTTGCATTTAATGAACTGTGTGACCTTAAAAATTTGAAGAAGTTAATAAGTGACTCGTGTCTAACCCAATAATTCAATATTACATTAATAATTTAAAAACAAAATATATATGAGCATGATCTACACAAAATGCATTGTGGTCTTCATATTTTTTTGTTAATTTATTTCGCAATATACAATTATTTATTATTTTTCGAAAGTAACCACATCTCATTTCAACATCATTTTATACACATGTGTGTCCATCCTAGTTTTTTTTTCATTGTTTCGAAAAATTGAAAAACTAAAGATACCCTTTTGAAGAGGACACGTTGATGTGTGGGCTGTGCATTTTTAAGAATTTTTGGATGTGTATATTTTACCCTACGAATTTTTCTTTGAGTTGTTTCGAAGTTGTTGTCTAGTTTTCTAAGTGTAAATTTTAGAACTAATTAAAAAAAAAACCATATGAATGCCAAAACGCATGCATGATACCTCAATGGATAGAGGATTCAATGATGAATCTATCGATCTGAACTCCACTCAGTTGTGTGCCATGAATGGAAGGGTTTACACCTCTAGAAGACACAGAGAGACATTGATTTTCCTGTAAGATGGTTATTCTCTGTTTTTCAAGCCCTTGATCGAGGTCTGGAGCTCGATCGAGGTATTTAAATGCCTCGATCAAGGTTTTAACGGAAGCTCGATTAAGGGTTTATCAAACCCTCAATTGAGGTTCTAATAAACCCTCGATCGAGCTTCCGTTAAAACCTCAATCGAGCTATTGTTAAACACTCGAAAAAGAAAACTTTGTACATGACTACCAAGGTTGGTTTTATATGCATGCTTACCACATTTATATTTAGTAAAAAATATTGAGGAACAATGATCAAATTTGAAGGGTGGGTCTTAATTTCAAATGGAAGGGAATTTATTCTTGGAGCCCTTCTAAGATGAAGGGTAATATAAGTAATTGTACTTACATTGACGAGTATAAATTACGTAAACCCTTCACCAAAAAAATCCAAAAAATAAATATTGTCATTTCAATTTTTTACAATTTTTTATAATCAAGCACCCTTTAATATTTACATGAAAAATGATATATTTTCAACAAAACTTATTTTGAATGGATTAAGTTGTCATATGTGTATCATTAATTTTACAATTTAGTAACATAACAACTATTCTATTGTTATTTTTTTAAGTTGGAGCACACTTCATTATACAAAAATACTACTTAGACTATTCCCTAACCATATTGAGGCATCCAAGTGCAATCCAATCTTGAGAGATCTAAGAATGATAATGAATGGACACCTAACAGACAATAATACACAACTCAGAAAACATTAAAAAAAAAATCCTACATACCAAGCAAGTTAGCAAAGATAGCATAACTAGGGTCAGGGCATTAAAATTTTTTGTTCAACACTTGTCGTGAAAGCAAACATGTATGAGATGGAGGGAAAATGGAATGAAGGCTAAGGCAATTGAGTCCTTGCAACTCACTGCATGTCTGAGTCTCAACAATCAGCCCTTTAAATTGAACCAAAATACCAAAAGAAGTTTATTAATGGCTAGATTTGAGAAAGTTCCAAGTGTGAGTAATTAAGGGCTCGTGGCTCTAAAATTTGTTGTGTTTTGTACCAGTCCACGATTCAATGAATCGATAGTCACAGGTAGTAATTTAAGTTATTTAATGAAAACATCTAATGTGTATACCTCTATGTCGAAACTGTTTTCCATGTCAATGTAGGCCACTACCCTTTTTATTGTCTTACCAAAAGGCATGATAATGAGGAAGAAGACCATGACGTAGATACAATAAACCCTTCAATGCATCCTAGCATGATAACTCAAAACTTTAACCAATAGTTGTGAAACCGGTGAAGCCAGGGATTCATTTTGGGGCTTTAACAATAATTTTAGAGTTCATGAACTACGTGCATTTAATTTTTTTTATGCTTATATTCAAGTAGTATCATGATGTGTTTTCATTAGAATTCAACATCTAGCTTGTTTATGTCATCAATGGTTGGAAAGGAATTTCAACATCCTTTGATTCCTATCAACAATATATCTAATGTGTATACAATGTAGTGAAAGGTTTTAAATATTAAAAATACTTTGCTCCTTCGTATATAATTTTTAATTTTTAAAAACTACAATTATGTGATATGACTTTGAAAACACTAATTTTTATCTTAATCGTCATGTTATATTCCGCCCTAGGCTTTGGGTTTTAAATATCTGGCCCAAGGATCTATATCGTAGGTAGACCGTAGTTTTTGGAATCCAGGTCGAGTGGACACAACTTGCTTGAGTTCAGCTCATGAACTGAGTTGCATGCATCATTGTCATAGTATTCTTTTTGCATTGAACCAAGGAGAGCAATGATGCATGCAATTCAGTTGATGAGTTGAACTTGGGCAAGTTGTGTCCACTCGACCTGGATTCTCAGGACTACGATATAGATCTTCGGGACAGATATTTAAAGCCCAGAGCCCAGGGCGAAATAGAACAAAACGATTAAGATAAAAAGTAGTGTTAAATTTAGAGTCATATCACATCATTGTAGTTTTTTAAAATTAAAAATTATATACGAAGGAGCAAAGTATTTTTGGTACCTTTAGAGAGATGAAAATGTGAGCATGAAAAAAAAATATGACATCATTTCCTTGGGTTATATCAATGCCCATTGTTTACTCTTCAAAATTGTTATTGTGCCACACATTTGCAGTTAATCTTACTAGTAAATTATTGAATGACATTAAAATTTACATCAATAACACGTGACTAAACATGATACTAATTCTCATTTCGACAAGAATTGAAAATGTTCAATGACATTAATTCGAATGGGGATTCAAAATACAAGGTGTCCAAGCATCTTTTGGAATACTTCATTAAATGAAAAGATCGATCAATCTTTTTAAGACTTTAACTAAAAAAATATTCGAGTGCCCATATTCATGTGTGCACACGAATATGGACACCCAAAAATTTATTTAATCAAAGTTTTTCAAATCTTGTATTGTTCATGGGAACAAGGTTTTCAAATTCAATTAAAATCAAACATAGAATTATATGATAATAAAATTTAATAAAACATAATTTCGACTAGAAAAATAATACTTGTGGGTAATAGTAGATACCTTAAAGAAGAAACAAGTAAAAGTGTTACTATTGCCACTTCCTCTAGGTTTTATGTGTAGATATTAGTCGTGGAGTAATTAGAGTTATAGATGTTGGATTAATAGATAATCAATCATATCTATAACTCCAATAACTCCACGACCCATATCTACAAATGAATATAAATAACTCTTTTATATCCAACAAACGCAGTGAATTATATCAAAGGTTTGTTGCCTATTTATAGTAAAAATGAGTAAAGATGCTCGATAGAGCTTCTTTTAACCCTCGATCGAGCACTTGTACCTCGATCGAGGGTTTTCCAAAATCTCCATCGAGGGTTTAAGAAAACCTCGATTGAGGGTTTAAAAAAACCTCGATCGAGGTCTTAACACCTCGATCAAGGGTTTGGAAAAAGCTTGATCGAGGTGTTACACTCTGCTTCCAAAATATGTGATCCATTTCTTGTGATAATTTTTTCCTTCTTATAGTGCTCCTACATTTTCCTGTTACAACTATATCTTATTGACTTCTTACTAGCCATTTATGCTACCAACAAATAAACCAACCAAACCTAAATCTATTATGTTTATATTAAACTATTGTAGTTCCTACTGATATGTCCTCCACCAGAA
>LPNX011164064.1:0-18876 GCA_001517045.1 Pseudotsuga menziesii | reverse complement strand
ATATTACTTTAGCCACCTAGCCACTAAGAAAAGGGATGATTACACAATGCTCGAAAATATTAACCATTAGCACATGCATACATCATCCAACATCTCCTAGCAGACCATCATACCATCAACATAACCACAAATATATCAAAATATCTCACCATGAGATCCTACAAGGTTGGTCCGTGTGAAAATATCACAAATGAAATCCTCACAATATCAACTGATATTAGTCTATGGAATATATGCACTCATGAGATATCTTTCTTAGTTGGTGGTTGACCTCAATCGCTAAGTGTTCTTCCATTGGGTGTTGGAGATCTCATGCAATATCAAGGCACATCGATCAATGATGAATATGCATACATGAGATATATTTCTTAGTTGATGGTTGACCTTAGTTGAACGTTGGCTTAGTGGCCTTCTATTTGGTGTTAGACATCTCTTTCTTAGATGGTGAACACACTTCATGATGGCCACATGGAGCTTGATTCAATTTGTGGGAAAAATAACTATAAGTGACACAGAGTATTGTACATTATTGGGGAGGGACTCGAGTGCTAGATACCACATGGCATCTTGGGTTCATATTTAAAGGATCGAAGATGACTCTAGAACACTTATGGCTTCGAAAATGTTCTTACGCAGTAGAGTAATTTTTTTATATGGATTTTGTTGAGGCTAAATATGGAGTGATCTTGACTTATATAGCTACATCACCTTGGAATAATTATTGTGCATGACATCATAATTGGATGACGGAACTTGTACTCTATATTTGAAGTTCTCACTTGTGTAAGACATAATGACACATATAGAATGGTTGTAAGGGTTGGTTCCCACATATTATTGTGTGCATTCTTTAGCTCTCTTATAAATAAAGGAAAGATAGAGTATTTCATTAACATGAATTTTGTGTTCATTCTTCAAGTTTACTACAAAGTAGAGATATGGTCAAGAATATGAGAGAACTTGCCCTCTCTCTCTCTCTACATGTACTTGTTTTTCTCTCTTTCTTAGGAACTAGTATTTTTTGGTCTTCTTGGAGTTTATTGGAGCTTCTTGGAGTTCTATGATTAAAGTTTTACGATTGGTTATTGAAGAATAGAGTTTTGGGGGAAAATGTCAGGTGGAATTGTGAAGAAGAGAGAAGATGGCATCTTTCCTTGGAGATAGTGTTGGAGGGATTATTACACTTTATCTTCTTTGTGGATGATTCGTAAAATGTCGTGGATATTCCATGGAAAATCTTACAAATTAGTTCTTTAAATATGTTATTTCCACTAAATATTAAATAACTAGAACTAAAAGTAAAATGACTAGAGAAAATAAATACACAATCCACACAACAACATAGGATTTATCTTGGAAAAACTCACTATGGGGAAAAATACCAACTAGAAATGAAGACTATGCCTTGCCCTTTTCTATAGAATGCAAATAAAAAGAAATGGGTACGGTATGTGGAGTTACCAATCCCTCTACGCCCATAATAGATACTGTAGGATATGGGATGAAGTCACAATCATGGACTCCTTTAAAGGCACTTTAGATGCCACATAACAATGAAAAAACATGGAACCTATGACTTTAGGTGACAATTAGAGGTACTTCCCTAATGGAATTGAAAATGAAGTAAAAAGAAAAAAATTAGGTAATTGAATAAGCTTTCATAGTATATAACTTTTATCTATATAAAATTTGTGTAAATGATTATAAAATTAGTTTCCCTATATTGGATTTCAAATTTTCAATACATCATAACATATATGTGCGGGTGCAACGCTATATGAGATAAATTCAATGTCATTTTTGGATAAAATCTTGTCGACATATAAAGGACATATGGTACTAGTGAAACAATATTTATTCAAAAAATTTCATGAATTATTATTTTTATTATTAATTATTGAAGTCTGAAAACCTTGAAACAAAAATGTTTTGTGCGGGTGCAACAATTTAGGGGAAAAACGTAATGAAATTATTGATTTCTATATATAACATTATAGAGCTCACTCTCCTCTAGTGCACCATATTGTTTTCTTGTGAAATGGTGAAGGAAATCAGAAGTTATATAAAAATAAATCGTTGTATCTATTTTTTAAAACTAACGTTTGTCATCTAGAAATAATAATAAATAAATAAATAAAACATACATTTTTAGGTAAAAATTACATATTGAGAATCTTTAGATTGTATTCTACAATATTGTGTATTTTCATAAAAAAAAATATTGTATTTGTCATAGAAAAAAACACCATCGAAACTAAGCATATTCATAGAGTTCCGAAATACATGCAAATGCCAAGGCCCCACTAGAAACAAATCATTTTAATCTATATGAGCGTTTAACCTAAGTAGTAAACTAAGGGCACTAAAGAAAACTGACACAACTTATCGATGGGCAACAAAACCCACTTTGGCTAAGTAGAAAATGCATAGGGATCTAGGTAATAATACCTTTCCCTTTCCTTTCCCAGAAATGACGAAGCATGTAACTTTCACTTACAAACATGACCTGAAAACACATAGACAAAGAAAATACATCGAACTCTTTCCATGAATGAAACTAAGGAGGTAAACGACTGAAAAGGACCTTGCACGACTTAATTGAATTTTGGGAATGAATCCATTTAGGGGAGGATGGGTTGGTTAGTAATCCATTTCGCAATGAGATGGGTGTCATCTTAAGAGTTACTCTTTCCTAGATTAACGCTAGTAGAGGATTGCAGGAAGTTGTTAACTGGTAGAGTTATATTAACCTTTTTGAAAAGAAAAGTATTGTTATTCCACGATATTTTTGATAGGTTAACTCTCACTAAAGGTGTTGAGAAATACTTGGCAAAACTCCACTCCTTTATTGAGGAAGTTTCTAAGCAAACTTATTTTTAAACTACTAAAGTTAAGAAGGCAAGATAGCATGACCTATATAATATAAGTATATAGGCGTAAGAGACTAATTATTATAAAAGGAGGGGAAAGGTGATAAAATACTTAGTATTGATATAATACTTGCCGTTTTGTAATAATAAAAGATGCCGTTATGTGAAACTACGATGAAGAAAGAATAGTATTATAATTATTCTGCTTTAGTGAGGAAGTCACATAGGTTATGGCACTAATTAAAACCCTAATTCATAAAGGAAGGCTGTGAGAGGAAACCCGCATCCTGGGCGAAGACCCACTTCTAGTGCCGAGCCTCCCTTTATATTGGGGAATCCTCCTTGAGAATCGACATGGTCGTTGGGATAATTTCTGACTTGATTATGGAGAAACCGACGCTGAATTTATAAGATGCACAGAGCCTTGTCATAAAAAGTTCTGCATATTTTGTGTCAGGAAAATAACGGACTGGGTGTCGGACCTATGCAACCTCGCGGCTGATTAAATGGTGGAATCCAAGAGGGTGGTTGCTCCTTCTTCCTGGTATAAAGAGGAGAGGAAAATAACTGAAAGGGGGGGGGGAATCCTTGGGCACTGGTTCTTGCTGGTTGAACGATCCCTCTCGAATGCATGATGCAATGGAGACGTGGGGAAATCTATTGGGGAAAATACACTTTTCTGGATGAAGCTTCCATCTGTGTATCCATAAATTTGATGGGCATTTCTTGCCTGTGTTTAATTCGGTGTTGGGGATCTTAGCTATATATATAGAAAACATTGCACTCGAAGGGATTTATAGTCGGATGATAATGAAATCGAGGTGTGGAAAACGATGCGCTCAAACCCGAGTACTGAAGTGATGCCAAGAAACCGGTACCAGTAGACCGCAAAATTAGTGGGGTCTCATATGCAATGCAAAGGGGTATCTCATGGAATATCCGAGCTCACATACAGGTAATGGATGGAACGTCTCATATCATAAACCTTGAAATTTTAGAGTGCATCATGAAATTGTTATTAGAGCTCGATCACATATTTCTTATAATGAAAGCCTGTGAAAATCTAATTTTATTGATGTTTAGATGGAACGTGTGATATCATAAACCTTGAAATTTTAGAGTGCATCATGAAATTGTTATCAGAGCTTGATCACATATTTCCTATAGTGAAAGCCTATGAAAATATAGTTTTATTGATGTTTAGATGAAACGGCTAATGTCAAAACCTTCAGAACTTTCGAGTGAAGTCTGAAACGTAGCCTCTCTCTAGGAAATAATTACAGGTATACTAGGGTAACATTTGCAGGCACTCAATTTAGTTCATCTTCTTAAAAACCATAGAGTAAGGCTTCCAAGAATTACTGAGCGGAAGTTTATATCTCAAACCTAAGCGTTTTGATTCTGTCGAGTGTGTATGGGTTCGGCTTCCTGTTGTGACGCGTACAGATATTATGAAGTTTAGATTTGAATACACAATGTTGTCATTTTGCTTTCTGTCCATTTAATGGTTGTTATGGAGGACAAAGTTAAATTGTCATTAATACTACCAAAAGGGCTCGATTCATTGTCACCGGTTCTTCCTAGAGCCGCCATCTCGGTGAGAGGAAATTTTTCTCTCATCAGGCTTCGAGGACTTGGTAAGATTTGATGATTATTTCGATTTGCTTCTTGAGCCTTCATCCTGTATATTATACTCTGTGTGCTATTTTGCATCCTCACTGAAGATGAATTCATGTAGCCAGACCCATCCTTCAGGATACCCACCATGTATTTGACTGGAGCCTTCACCTCATTCCCATGCCTTACTAAGAACTGGTAAATGCGTTGGGTGTAGGCCGGTTTCTTGCTTTTGAGATCTAGAACATACATCTTGTGGCAGCGTTTTGCATTGTATAGGACTGTTATATGGGTGAAATTTTTATCCTCAAAGGATGGCTATATCGAATAAGATGTAGGAATGAATCCTATACAAAACCGATAGCAGTATGTTTTCTACTTGTATTTCACCTTGTGCATGAATGAAAACTGTGCAGAACCAATAGTAGTAAAATATAGGATCTAGACTGAATTTTAAAATGATAACCTTTCCTGTGTTCTTGACGTCGAACCCATGAACTGTATGATGGCGAACTTACCGAGTAAGACATTTGAGTAATGCAGACTGATGAAGGTTTTAATGGGGATCTTTATGTGATAACCTTGCCTGTTTTTTGATGCCATAAGTCTTTTACATAACGTAGACATGCGAAGGATCTAGACTATTTTTTTTATGTGATAACCGTGTTTTGATGCCATAAGTTATTTACATCATGCTGACAGACGAAGGTTAAGATAGGATTTTTGTGTTAAAATCCTTGCCTGCATTTTTTGGTTGCTGAATCCATGATTGTGATTCTGGTGTTTTGAACGAGTGAAAATATATAGGAGAACTAAGCCTTAGTTAGAGATATAAGAGCTTGGTGAGTACTCTTTTTATTATGCATTGTTAAATTATGATTTTATTGTGTTCTTGATAAGATGGTAAGATGATAGGTTACATCCTGTCATGTATTACATCTTCTTATGTACCTTGTGCATAGTGTAGAGGGTAAAGTTATGAAGAAAGGTAAGAGTGCAGAGGAAATCATATATGGTTTGAATGTTACGTCCATAAGGATGTTTTCATTTAGGTGGGCCTCGGGATGAGGTTTTTCTATCATTGTATGAGGAATTGAGGAACTGAGGACACATCATTTATGATGTGGGATGTACACCTGAATAGATGAATTTTGATGAATAAAGAAGTAGGCCTAACTTTTGGTGGACGTAACCCCAAGAACGGGGTGAACCATGTACATTTGTGTCTCTCTTGTTTAATGTTCATTCATATTTTGTTACAGTCTAAGATAGTGGATGAATCTCGTGCTTTGCATATAAACAAATTATATTTGTAGTGTGCTCAATTTTCTTTATTGGTAATAACAGATATGAATTACTCGCAGATTGAATGCATGAAATTGACTATGAACTAAGCTGAAATTCCGTTCATAAACTGTTTGTCTTATTCCTGTTTATAACACAGGTATTTTTTAAAATGTTTTAAGAGTAATATAAAAAGCAAAGTTCACGGATTACTGCTTTGGAAATGTTATGCAAAGGATCTGGTCAGTTAATATAATTGTATTAATGTGGGGACATTAATTGCATGGGTTTAGTTCCAAGATGACAAAGGAATAACACTCTGATATATGTGCTAGATTAATCCTTACTTTACTAGGCATGAGTCATTGGTGTATTTATATGTTGTTGTCATGTCTATGGGGAAGGGAAGTAAGGTTGTTTTGTTTTGGGTGTAAATTTATGGCGTTGTGTTATAATTAGCTTTACAATACATTTAGGTTTACTGGGTAAAAGACTTACACGCAGTATTGAATTAAATTTATGCAAAGAAAGTACAATTTTTTTAAGAAGGGATAGTCTTGGGGATTTCTTATCCTAGAGTATGATGTATCTTAAATATGTGGAAGAGGTCGTAAGAAAACAATGATAAAATAAAAGGAAATTTTCTTCTAGGCTAAATATTTTTTTTACCCTTTTCATACCTAATCGAGTTGAAGTTTAAGGGTTACATTACATCTATAGTTGGTTCCACTCTCACTGGCAAAGACACTTATTCAGAATGGTGGAGGAAGATCAAATCTGCCTTCATCTACAATGACCTTTGGGACGGCATTTGCGAAGGCACCACAATAGAGACAGCAGTTGGAAAGACCATAACCAGAGACCTAGAATCTCTAGAATCCAAGAAAGAGAAGGCCATTTGGAGAACAAAAGACAAGAAAGATTTAGCGGTAATCACTGCCACAGTCAATGAAGAGATGAGCCAGCACATATTGCCTGCAAAATCATGTTTTGAAGCACTAAAAACATTAAAACAACTGTATGATTCACACTCTGAAATGGAAGTTATTCAACTAATGTTAAAACTATTCAGTCTTGAAGTAAAAGACAATGATCCCATGTTAGTTGCCTCTGAAATCAAAGCTATCATGCACAAGATTCAAGCCTCTGGTATGAAACCAGATCTTCCTCTTGCAACATTTGTAAAATCTTTGTATCCTACTCACTCCAACTATCTTGAGTCATTGCAAGCTAGTGACAAGTTCAAATCATTGACATTTGACACCCTGGTAGAGAAGATAGCTGATAGAGAGAAAGCCTTTGGTAAGAAGACAACCGAGCATTCTGGAGAATCACTTTGCTTTGCTCAAAAATCAAAGAACCACACCAAAGACCATCCAAAGATCATCCCAAAGGAGAAAGCAGCAAGAGAGGCAAAGGAAGAAGAAACTTTAGAGGCAGAGGGGGCAGAAACAACTTCAGCAAAAGATCAGATTTGCGGTGCAAGTGTTGTGGAAAGACTGGGCACACATCAGATCAGTGTTGGGCTTCGTGGGACTCCATCAAAGACAAGCACAACCAGAACAAAGATGATAATAAAAATCAAGTTGCTAGTAAATCTTTTGATTCTGCTCATTGTATGGTTGCACATTGTAATCTTGGGATTAATGAAATGACTTCACTTTCATCTTACAAAGATTGTTGGCTTCTTGATACTAGTGCAACATCACACATGACATTTAGAAAAGACCGTTTTGAAGAACTTAATGAAACAATAGATGGCATAGTTTACTTTGCATATAAGTCAAGTCTTAAACCAAAGGGAATGGGCACCATTCGACTGAAGATGCCTGGATTCCCTGATTTCTTGTTGAAGAACGTTCTTTATCTTCCAGAGTTGCAGAGAAGCCTGTTGTCCATGGTGGATATTTGACAGAAAGGCCATTCCATCCACATGTTTGATGGAATCGTAGAAATAAGAAAGTCCTCAGACAACCAAGTCATCGTGACTGGATACGAAGATGGGAAGCTGCTGAAGCTAAAGGGTTCATCTGCAAGAGTTGAGAACTATGCCTACCGTGTGCCTACCTCTCTCAGCATGGAGAAGGTAATTTATCATCTAGGTCATTGTGGCATGCAAGATTTGGTCATCTAAATTATAACAGTCTTCGTTTGTTGAGAAAGAATGGGGTATTTGGTTTTCCCACCATTCCCAAAGAGAATAACAAATGTGATGCATGTATATTAGGGAAACATAGTAAGCTGCCATTCCATGAATCTAATTTCAGAGCAAGTAGGAAATTAGAATTAGTGCATTTTGATTTATGTGGCCCAATGCCAACTCCTTCTGCAAATGGGAATAAGTATTTTATGACATTTGTTGATGACTACTCAAGAATGTGCTGGATTTACTGTTTAAAGACAAAATTAGAAGCATTTCAAACATTTAAAGACTTTCATGCATTGATAGAAAAACAAGCACAATAAAAAATTGGTACACTTCATACTGATAATGGGAAAGAATACACTTCAAATGCTTTTGAAGATTATCTTCGCCAACATGGAATTGCACATCAGACTACAGTTCCCTACAATCCTCAACAAAACGGTGTAGCAGAAAGAATGAACAGAACCATAATGAATATGGTTCGCTCAATGATGTTTTTTGAGAATGTAAAACTAATGTTTTGGGGTGATGCAGTGAAAGGTGCAGCCTATTTGAGAAAAAGAAGTCACTCAAATGCTCTTGATAACAAGACTCTGCATGAAATGTGGTTTGGCCATCTCCCTTCAATCAGGCATCTCAGAGTTTTTGGTTCCACCTGTTATGCCTTGATTCCAAAGGAGCAAAGAAACTATCTTGGTGCTCGAAGCAGAAAATGCATTTTCCTAGGGTACGAAGAATACTCCAAGGCATACTGTCTGTATGATGAGGTAAACAAAAAGTTTGTTATTTCCAGAGATGTCATTTTTCTTGAAACTAATAAAAATGACCAGTCCATTGAGAGACATCTTGATCATTTGGAAAAATATCCTCATCCAAAGAAATATTTTGAAAATGAATATGAAATTCCAAACCTTGAAGGGGGGATTCCTATTCTGGATCAACCTTTGGAATTTCCATATGAAACACCAACTCCCCCGCATGAAGAATTTCCTGCTACTTCAACTGATCAAGAGATTCAACTGGATGATGTGATTGAGAGAATTGAAAGACTCTCAATCAATGATGAAGCACCACCAGCTAATCAACCAGGACCATCACGGAAGATTCCTAAATGGGCCACAAAGACACTTGAAAGGTGTCCATCCGGATGAAGTTGGAAAGACGGGAATGAGAAGTTCGAAAAGACATGGAGGAGAAGCAGATAATTCAGGTGATGACATGGATGTATCATTTGATTGTGAATTTAATTTATCTGCTAACTTTGAACAAGCTTCCTTTGAAGAAGCTTCTACTCGAGTTGAGTGGAAAGAAGCTATGCAGAATGAGTATGATGCACTCTTGAAGAATGGAACTTGGAAGTTGGTTGACCCTCCAGTTGGAACCAAACCAATTGGCTGCAAATGGGTGTACAAGAACAAATACAGATCAGATGGCTCACTTAACAAGCACAAAGCAAGGCTTGTAGCAAAAGGCTATGCACAGAAGGAAGGAATTGACTATGAAGAAACATTCTCTCCTACAGCAAAATGGGCTACCATCCATACCTTACTCTCTTTAGCTGCTCAGAAAGGGTGGAAAGTTCATCAAATGGATGTGAAGACTGCTTTCTTTAATGGAGACTTGAAAGAGAATTTTTTTATGTCTCGGCCAGAAGGCTTTGTTGTGAAAGGAAAAGAACAAAAGGTATGCAATCTTGTCAAATCCTTGTATGGCCTAAAACAAGCACCTCGCACATGGTGTGAAAAGTTAACCGAGCATCTTTTGAAGTTAAATTTTGAACATTTTGATCTTGATGATGCAACACTATTTATAAAGAAAGTTGGAAGATCTGTTGTGTATCTTGTGGTGTACGTAGATGATCTTTTGATGATAGGGAACAATGAGAGCTATATAGCATCCATAAAGAAAGATTTGAAAAAGATCTTTGAAATGAAAGATATGGGACATATCCACTATTACTTAGGAATTGAAGTCACTCAACATCCTAAGTACATATTCCTATCTCAAAAAAAATATGTTGGAGAACTACTAAACAAATTTTGCATGACAGAATGCAACCCTATATCTACTCCAATGGAACAGAAAATGAAGCTCACATCAAGTGAAGGAAAAGAATTTGAGGATGCGACCAAGTATCGAAAACTTGTAGGAAGTCTTATCTACCTTACAACAACTTGACCAGATATTTCTTATGTTGTTGGCATACTTTCAAGGTTCATGCATAAACCTTGTGAAGGACACTGGTCAGCTGCAAAAATAGTTCTAAGATTCTTGAAGGGGACTCAAGACATTGGACTCAAGTACTCTAAAGTGGATGACTTCAAACTTATTGGGTACTCAGACTCAGATTTTGATGGCGATAAGGAGATAGGAGTATCAAATTTTAGATACACTATGAGTCTTGGATCAGCAACTGTCTCATGGAGATCACGCAAATAGTCAGTTCCAGCAGATTCAACAATAGAAGCAGAATATGTGGCTGCAGCTGAAGCAATGAAAGAAATAGTATGGCTCAAGAAGATACTTGAAGATTTGCAAGAAAAACAAGAGAACTCCACTCCATTATTGATCGACAATACTTCTGCAATCAAGCTGTTTAAGAATCCTAGATTCGATGATCGAACCAAACACATCAACACAAAGTATCATTTGATTCAACATCATGTAGAGGCCAAGACAGTCCATCTTCGACATTGTTCCATAAATGATCAAATTGCAGACATCTTCACCAAAGCGCTTGGACGAGAAAAGTTTGAAAGATTCATAAACATGCTCGGACTTACGAACACCGCTTCGGATTAAGAGGGGGATTGTTGGAATATAATCCGTCGGGATTATATTTTGTAAATAAATAAAGAAAACTGAATAGGTATGGAGGAAGCCAAAAAGGCTGGGCGGAAGGTGAAACCTAACCGTCCTATGAAATGTATAAATAAATTCTTTTGGCTATGTAATGAATGGAATCGGGAGTTATTACCTATCACCGAACATCATGCCAAGACTTGTTCCTGCCAAATTTTTAAATTTTACAAAACACATATGCATTATATCGCATATGTGTTTTATATCGCATATGCGATATAACACATGTGTTATATCACATTCGTGTTTCATTACATTAATTTAAAAGACAATTTTACATATACATTGGTATTGAAACACCGTACATTTTCTCCCTCTATAAACAACTCCCCCCCTTTGTCTATCTAACACACATCCACATACCCTCTCTCCATCCCTATTTATCTAACCATTGCTATTTCTCTCCTTCACCATCCCTCAGTCCTCTCTCTCTCTCTCTCCCTTCCATGGGGGCATCCCCTAGGGACCAATATGATATCATGTTCATTCATATTGGGGGGCTAAAAAAAAATAATAATAAACCAATATATTGGTGGTATATTAAGGGTAAAAGGGTTTTTTTTTGCTATATAAATATGCAATATGATGGGGCTTATTTTATTTCAAAGCAGCTAACCGCGCCCCCACCATAATACATAAGCTTGCGTGCACCTGTGTGATGTTGCATAGGTTTTTCTGTGGTTTTTCTCCAACGTTTTTTCTTGAGTTTTCTCCATCGTTTTTTCTGGAATTGGAGGGCGGTTTTTTTGGTGCATAGCAGTGTTGGTCCCCTGGTGCATAGCGTATTTTCACAGGTTTTTTCCTCTGTGATGCATAGCAGTATTGGTCCTATGGTGCATAGAATTTTTTCACAATTTTTATCCACCATTTTCTGGTCATGGGTTTGTGGTGGGTTTCTCTGGTGCATAGCAGTGTTGGAGGAGACACATTGGAGGAGGGAATGCATAGCCACCGCATAGCATTTTTGGAGGTAAGGGATACTGTGTTTAATCCTCTGATTAAAAATGCCATTTAATTCTTTTCTTTGTTGGAGTCTATGCTCCACATAGTTGAGTGATTCCTCGCTGGTTGATGGATGGCTTACATATCGTGTTGTTAATGCCCAATGTGAGGCAATGATGGGTATGTTTTTATGTGCCCATCAATGGGGAAGTTCCTGCTAAAGAAAAAATACATTTGACTTAGTTTAACGCGGCTAGGGGGAGAAAGCAAAGCTAGGATTCTCGGATTACTGCTTGCTGCTAAGTTATCTCTATTTACAATGGCTCTAGTGGTTACATCTATGCTAAGTTTGGTTGCTCGGGACGTTGTACCTTTTGATCATGGTATGGGATCGTCAGATTCGGACATAGGTATAATTTATCTATCTGCCATATTTTCGCTAGGTGTTTATGGAATTATAATAGCAAGTTGGTCCAGTAATTGGGGGCGCAGCCATTCGATCCGCAAGTGTCCATGCCTTTACGTTCAACGAATTCCACTTCCATTGCTTATGTAGTTGGTGTTTCTGGCTTAAGGTTGGCAAATCTAAGCATTCCCATGCCGACATCTACCTTTTATTTTGGTGGTGGAAGTGTAACCAATGTTAACAATGTTGTCCTTTCGCTTGTCATCAAAATCGTCTAATAAAGGTGGAGAGGGAAAGTTACAAACTTGACCGAGCTTTGAGCAAACCAAGGTATTTTGGAAATCCAAAGGAAAAGGTTCATAAAATTCCCATTTTCAATTTGGCCATGTCTGTATGTGTTTTTGCAAGGATACAGTATTCTTTGTGGTTTTCCAAACAATCTAGGCAGGTTTGTTTTCTGACCCAGATTAGCATTTTCGAAGGCTATTGGCAAGAGAATAATATTTGTGTTATTTGTCCATATTTTTCCATTAAATCATCATCCATATTGGATTTTGAACTCTGCAATCGCTTCTTTCTACATAATTTGTTGTCATAACAGTCTTTTGATGGAGGTGAAGTCAAGTCATTATCTCAAACCAAATTTGTATAGGTAGAAATTTATTGCCATTTTGAAGACATGGATGCGTTGAGAGAAAACTTACCAGAAAGACTTTCCATGCTATGTTATAACTTATAATTGCCTTGAAATGTTTTTATAAGATGAAGTCAGACAATACATTTGGCCACATCATATAAGATAAGGATCAACTTGCATTGTTTGATAGTTCTCACATTTGACTAGCATTGCAACATTTCTATGCATTATGAGAATTGAATGGTGTATGACATGCCATTGTGGAAATCGATGGGGCTGGTTGTATCGATTGTGATCTCTTCACCTTTGACAGCCTTGCTCCTCAATTGGATACTGATATGATCTGTTTTTAAAATGTAAGGATACTCACATACAAGTAAACAAACAAGGGTGCAAGTATGTAATTACACAAGAGATTGTTTGAACTGTACACATATCTGGTGTACACTTTATTATATTAGATACATATAGGACTATAAAAATGGTGCAAAGTGATTGTGTTTACAACATCGATGTCTTCGAGGGGTAAAATTATAAAATACATATCTTAGGTAAGTCAAAGGCCAAGTTTAAACTGAGTCGTAATTTTTTCGCTTGGCAAATCTCAGTATGATAATCTTACCTTCAACAACATGGTTTGGTTTTGTGATGGGTGGGTAGAAGAATTCAAATTAAAGAAGTCATTAAGCGTATAGTTAACATAGCTTCAATTCCACATCCATAGGCACTTCTATTTGTGAAATGGTAAACGGGGCCAACTTAATCACATTGTTTATTGGGTTCTTTGGGCTCACTGTGGTTCTCTACACAATAGTTCTCAAGAAATTCCTTTGCATTTTTTAGTATTGATGTTAATTAGAAATTAGGTTTCCGTGGCTTATTTTTTTAGGTATTATGTTACTCTATGGATCATTTTTTCCTACTCCATTTACCATGAAATTATCAAGCCGTATAAATTTTTACCTCTAAACATCAATTTTTTGTTCTCATCCCTTTCAATGATTGTAATAGTCCCACAGCCAATTACTTGAGTTTGTTTAGAGTGTAATAATCATTCCTTTTAAGTTTTCACAAAAAACAATTCCAAGCAGGTACATGAGATTGGTATACTCTTGGTTCTAGAGAATCTAGTGGGACTAATACTAAAAATAAGTGGATGCCAAAATGTCACATCATACTTAAATCGTTTTCCATGCAGAACATCGACATAGAGATTTAGAACAATTTACTATGACAATTGGACTTCTAAATTTCCCACAAATAATTCAGATGGTACTCGCATAGATCTATCTTATCCTTATATCTATTAAGCAATGTGAGATATAAAATCCCAGGTCTAAACCTCTCAATGCTTATAACATCCAATTTTAACATGGATGTATAATTTATTTATTTTGCATCATTTATTTATTTTCTTCACGGAAATGGTATGTTGGACACCATTTTTTAATTTTTTTATATTAGTGTTACCACATACGTCATACAAACCCATAGATCTCATCAACCATAAACTATAAGAGTACCTCTCTTAGTTGATGCAACCAAGCTTCTTTTCTTTAATACACCAATGCATTGGAAAAGGTTTAATGATTCACGATTGATGTAACAAGAGTTATGATATACAATGCTTCTTAAAGAATCATTTTTCATGCTTTATTCTCTTCCAAAGGATGCTTGGACATTGATAGTTTTGGATCGATAACAAGGGATTTTTTTGAGCTAGTTCACATAATGTTTGTTACAAGAGAAAATAATCAACTCCACTCATGGCCCCATGATAATCTTATTGAATTATGCCATCCATGAAAATATTTCCTATATCTTAGAATAACATTCCTAAAATGAACATAGTCTTAGAGGACAATAACTAGTTATTCCTTAATAATTTATAACTATTACCATGTCATACAACTTTCTCCACTTTCATATCTTGCAAAGTGTTTTGCACCAACTGTAAAAGCTATTTTTATGCATATCTTCCCCAACATAAAAATAAAAGTAAATGGTATGCTTCACAAAGAGAAATCCCAAAATATGACCTCGCAATAAGGTTTATACCAACTTATCCACTTACATGCAAAATGATGTAGAAAAAAAAACACATACAAGAGAATTAAAAAAAAGAATAAAAAAAATTGACAAGAATATGACCATAATCAAAATGCTTCCTAAAATCTAGATATATATTAAGCTCGTGAAATAATATGAACTTTTACTCGATTACCAAAAACAACAAAATAAACTTGAAGGCCATGAAAACTATCACCAAGGTATATTTCCAAGGATTAAAGGTTTTTAACTTAAGAAAATGGTAGGTAATTATGATTTTGGAAAAAATAAAAATTGAACGTAAATATAATGCATCAATGAAGTATTCATTGGGATTGGTATGCTAGTCAAAATAGTTCACCTTCACTTTGTTCTTTAGTTAAATAGGATAAACCAAATGAAGCCTTTTCATAAGCTTGTGATTGGACACTACCAAATTGTTGATGTTTCTTTCTTCTACTTTTTCATCTTCAACTTGTTTATCCAAAACTTACATAGTGTGAAATCTTAAAATTTTTATATAGCATATAAGAGAAGGATGAAAGAATATAGTAAAAATAAATAATTTATCAATTTTTTATTCACAATAGTTAACTACATATAAAATTCACATTTTATAAGATATCACTAAAATTATCTCAAATATTAACTATATAATATTTTATATTATTGCGTTGAGAGACACTCAAATGGGTGGGTGAGATGTGTCCCGTCTGTAACCATGATGTGGCACATGTTGGCTCATTAAAATAATAATAATAATAATAAGTAAACAAAAAACTTATAACATGTCCGCTTATAATTTAAAAAATAAAAATATTATACTCATATAAATATACAACCATATTAGGCCAATACTTACAAAGTCAGTAGTAAAATTCAATTGACTTTAGTAAAAAGATATTATAAAACCAAGAACATATAAAATTTAATAAAACCCTGTAGGGAAAAACCAAACTTCAATAATAGATTTATTATTGGTGGGCCAAGGCTAAGATCATCTCTCCTTCTCACTTTGGCAAAATACAACTAGCAAGAAACCACGCGAAACCAAGTGCTTTAAACCACTAGTCAAGGTTAACCCTAACATGTAAATGTTCATTTTTAGTTATAAAGAAAAACAAGTCATTTCTCAAAAACATTTAAATAAATGTTTAAAATCTTCATTTGATGGTAAAATGATTTTCAAATTCCAATTTATTCTTTAAATCTAAATTTTAAAAATTTATATGATTAGTTACTCATTAGCTACTCTTGACATTCATTATTAGTTTTAAAGAAAGACAAGTAAAACAATTTTTTAAACTCTATTTGATTAAATAATTATTACTCACCTCATTATTTTGCTCATATTTACCCTATTTTGAAATTACTAAAGCAAGTTGACCATTTCCAACTAGGAATACTTATCACACATTTTTGTAAATTAAAAAGAGTTTGCATCTCAAGAGAATTTGATTCCTCTTGACCCTTAGTAGAAACATAGTTAAGATGAATATATAGTGGTTATCCTAAACACATCATTATCCTAAATATTATAATATGATACATATATAAATTTCATATATATTATAATAACAATTCCTAAATAATAAACATACTTGATATAATATATTAATATATATTTTTCACTATAACATTACTATTTAAGTCACTTTATTATATTTTAATTGTATTACTAAATACATATAGTAAAAATATTTTTAATTAATTATAAATAATTTAAAATATATTATTAATCCAAATTATTAATATTTTCATATGGGTTAACTTGACATTAATCTATAGAGTAATAGTGAATATACTTGTGTCACATGAAATTATTTTATTCAAAAAGCTTAATTTGACTTAAAATTTGTTCTAATGTCAATAATTTCTTAATTTCTCAAGAAATCTTGCAACAATGCCCTAATGTCTCAATAGTGGAGAGAGTAAAAACCACAATAAAATTTTTTTTTTAATGTTTCAAAAACAAAGAACTCATACTTGACAAGCCACATGATCATTGTCAAGTGAATAGACCAAACCTATTTCTAGTAAGACTAAAAGGAATTTTTTCTAGACAATTATTTTAGACAATTTTAGCTAATGAAGTAAAATGTGAAATGAACAAAATACATCAAAGTAAATTATTCATATATAAAAGTCAATTAAAAAAAATTATCCATAATTATACAAAAATAAATGACAATTGGGAACAGCCAAGAAACGTATCTTGACGTTTATATAGTGTCACAAAGGAATGATTAAATGTCACATCCCCGGTTTTGACCCCATTTGCATGATGTATATAATGTAATTAATCGTGGTGAGGAGCTAAAGGAAAAAACCCCACCATCAATTTGGTTGTGTATGTTTCGGCAATGAGGATAATTGCCGATGGTATGTCGTGCTATAAGGCACATTATAATTCGGCATCATGTAAACACGACATCAAATAAAATAAACCACAGCCAGCTACGGCAGTGCAACGTTGAATGGAAAGGGCATGGTTCCAAAGGATAAGGGGGTGGGGAATGTCAAACCTTGGTTATGGGAAAAACCCTTGTTTCACCACCTTTGTTGTTTGCCACCTTTCCTTTTGTCTCATCCAACCTTGTCAACCTCTTTAATGCTTCAGCTGGTGGTTGAGGAGTTATGGCTAAGTGGTTAGGGGGCATTTATTGCTAGAGAAAACGTGGGTAAAGAGGCAAGCAATTCCTCCATTTTCCCCACGAATCCATTCTCTCCCTGCTAGTTCGTCCTCCTCACACGGCGCGGTGGTCTGTTCATCTTCCTCACGTAGAGGTCTGTTCGTCCTCCCGATGGCCTGTTGATTCACGCTCATAGGTGATGCTGTTTCCCCTCACGCGCAGGTCGGAATCCTCACGTAGGGGGGGGTCGGGTATGTTTTCCCTTCTGTTTTCCTGCTGGGTGCAAGCTTCCTCACTCACAGACCGTTGAGGTCGTTTTCCCATGTGAGAGTCGTTCTCAATGTATTTCTTTTGGGGCCTGTTGTCTTCCCCATGTTTTCGGTTGGCTGGGGTGTTCAATTATGTTTGGGTTGCTATGCATCCGTATTGGGTCGTTTTCTGTAGTGGTCTGCGTCTGAGTTTCCTTGCTGTTTGGGACTGTGTATAGCTGCCATCGTTGGCACTGTGAGTTGTGGCTGTTGATTGCCATATTCGTTGGCTGAGTCTCCCATGGTAATGTCAGGAGTGTTGGTTCCTATTCACTATGGGCGGTGAATTGTTGCCATCATCCGTTGGTTGATTGGGATGATGTTGTTCCCCTGGTTTGGGGTGCTGTTGCTGAGTTGTTTTGGCCACGTTAGGGCCAAGTACAACTCGGTGTAGCCTTATGGGCTGGAGCTGTGTTCCATCTTTCGTTTGGGGACCATCCCCGGTTATTTTGCCTTCTTCACAGGGCTGTGAATAAAGTTGTGTTGCTGCGGTATGGAGTGGTTGTCCCCTTGGGGTGTGCTGGCTTGGCCAATCTGTGAAGGCCTGTGAAACCCAGTTGTGTTGGTCTGCTGTTTGTGTCCCCTTGGCTATGTGTAAGCCTGCAATTGACCCTTATTCCGGAGGAATCATGTCAAAACCCCAAAATTTTCAAAAAAATTAAAACTTTGAAAAAGACATAAAATTCATATTAATGCAGTCGTTAAATGTTGAATTGGATATTCCTACTGATATTGTAAGAGCATGACCCCTTTTATTTATATTCTTTTAAAGATTATTTTCTTTTCAGTTACTAAATGTTTTTCTGTTTGTGACATAAGGTGAATTTGTCGTGAAAAGATGGGGCTTACTTAGCGTTACGCTAATGCATAAAGTTCCTTCTGTTCTTACAGCTGACAGGTAAAGTTCGAGTTAGTGCTAACAATTTAAAGTAATACTCCTCAAATTGTTGTTCCAATTCAATCAGTAAAATTTAACACATACTAGCCAATTTTATCCTGCCTTTGGAGGTAAAGCTTCTTCCTTACTCTTTTAAGATTTTCTCTAGAGTTTCTAGAACGTCTATAAATTACTAGTTGTAACGAAAAATAGAAAACTGATAATGTTTCTTTCTATCACAAAAG
>LPNX011164042.1:11845-31863 GCA_001517045.1 Pseudotsuga menziesii | reverse complement strand
CTAGTCAATCCTGACTAATAGTGTTCTTGGCATATCCTGCAGTGTCAGTGTATAATGTTATGCAACATTCATCAACTGAAATAAATTTAGACATATTTACCCATCTGTTGTCTAGATAATTACAGTGAAGAGACATTCTATCTTTACACCACATTTATGTGTGGCAAGCTAGGGACATAGGCATTCTGCTAAGATCAGTAATTCCAAGTGAGCTACTTACCACCATTTCACACCTTAACCACTTATGTTAGGTCTGATGACATTCTTGTTCATCCAATACAAGTCTCTATATTTAGTGCAATATAACAAGAAGCATTATCTATTTTATGCACAAGATACTTTACCGTTCACTTTGGCTACACTCTAGCCAAAATTTCATAGGTAATCTAGTTAATTTGCATCCAATTATTCAGTTATGGTCCCGCTGGGACTTCCACAATTTACCACCTGCAAAAATCCCAATGCTCTATGAGTTACCATAACATACATGTAATGTAATTTCAAACATAAAAAATGTCCTAATCGACACATTCCTTTTTTTGGAGCCTAGAAGCTCCTTCTCAAACACAACTTTCATATCTCTAGGCATATTTGATGTTTCATGCCTATTCGCTCAACACTGTACTCATGTGGTAACTCGATATACCCATGCTCCATAGCTTATCATCATGATAAGTCTACTTAATCCCTCTAGACCTAATTTCCTTACATTATACATCCAACATAACTTGATGTTCTCGTGTTAATGCATATATAGACCATCTCAAAAGATTCTCATACTAGAAATTTTTGCCAAAACCCCTTTTTTTGTAAAGTAAATTCTTAACATATTATTGAAGCTATGGTTTCCAAAATTTTCAATATAACTAATCAAGTTTTATCATCTTTATAACCTTCCTTAATAAGCAGGAAATTATACAAACTCTAGATGTTACCATTTCTACTAAACATTTCATTTTTGCCTCTGATCCTCATGTGATGCGGCTTCTTGTAAGCATGCGTACCTGCATTAGCTGCTCACAAATTCTGGCCCAAAAATAAGTCACAACCAAATTATATGATAACACGTTCCTATTTGAGTGCGACAAAATATACTTATGTACCATATAAAGGCTTTACTTCCTCTTCAATATATTTTCTTAAAGTGTTAATATGATGCACTTAATCTTACTAAACACAATTTCAACTTGTACTTCACTCATCAATACGTAAGTAAAAACAACATAAGTATATCTTGCTGAGAGTTGTTGCAACAAGCCTAATAGTGTCCTTTTTTTTATTCCCCAATTTAAACAAATAACCTTCCACGTATTTCAGTACATGCAACTAACTTCATGCATTAAACATAATTCTCAGAAACTCGAGCAGAGAGTTCAGCAGTATTTCCTTTTATAGTGTGCATTATAATATTGCATAGTTAAATCACATAGTTCACAACATACCTGCATGTCGATGAGTCCATCAGGTCCGAGTGTTTTAACTTTGCTCTAATACCATATGTAATGTCCATCTTATCCCTTGATGCCAATATGTGCAGAAAAGTGGTAGAGTTTTTTTTGTCTTTATTACTACAAAGGGGTTCAACGTGTTAGCAGCAACCTTTACAAGGAATTTCATAGCAAAAAAAATACTCGACAATTTTCTTTAATGTAACTCCAGCATTATTTACACCCATGAGCATTGCATCATCATAGTGTCCGTAAAATGACTTATTATGCGTACAATAGAACATTATGATAATAACCACAATTATTTGACTATCATTTTACAGTATTACAGTCTATGAGCATATGTACAGAAATAACGTTAAGAAAGTAAACATGTAGACACAACACACAGAGACACAATATAAACAACGTGAGGTGCAAACATGAAAGAGACACCGGAGTACGTGGTTCACCTCATCCCCGAGGCTACGTCCACCAAAGCCTGTGTTATATTAATTCATTCAGTGTAGTTTTACAAATTCATGGCACATCCTTTTCCCAAATTCTCCACTAAGAATTACCTTCCAATTACTCTTTCCTTCGTTGCAGGTTCCTCCTGGCATAATATTTCAGATACCAAAAATTATACAAGAGCACAGTTATTCTTGAGATAATTGCTGGTACATTCTTGTTGTACCCATAACTAGTCCGAGGCATGTGTATGCTTCCCTGAAAAAATATAACAACCACAAGGCAAGTAGTGGGCAATTACAGACACATATTCCTAAACCATTTTAACTTGCAGAATTAAAAATCAATCAATGCTTTCGCACTACGGTCACAGAAATAAGGGGATAAATTCTTGAACTGCAACAAATAAGTAATCAGAAGGCAACTGTGTACAATATTCATAGATCAGAATTAAAATCAACTAATGCTTTCGCTGTTCGATCACAGAAATATGGGGTTAATCTTCCTAATACTTTTATACTTTAACCAAGGTAACATGTCCTCGTACACAATGTTTCTAGGATCAAAATCACAGGGTAACAAGTTGGAACCCTAAGAAGACATATAATGCGAGTACAGCTAAGAAGGAACATAAACTTATGTGTCGGTTACCCATGTGTAAGTACTAGTATAAAATATTCTTATGGAAAATGATCTTCGTCGCATGGACGTTCATTTATACTTAAGTTTTCAACCGAGAGCCAAACAGAGATCAAAATAAGAAATTATTATCCCAAGTATGACCTACATCTTGTAGATGCCACAGGTTTTTGGTCTAGATAATACCAGCCGTGGTTGTAATAAAAATCAAAGGTTGAACCGGAAATGACTTTTATACAGTAGAACCTATTGATTTACCAGCATGATACATCTTCCATGCCACAGGCCGCTATGACCTAAAACCTATGAAATTTATTGTCTTGAAATCATATGAGTAGCATAAAGGCTGAACCCTATCAATTTGCATCAGGAATAATTATATATAGCTTCCATTATTAAAACCGCTAGGTCATTGGCACAACAAAATCAGATTTTTCTGCTATACTTATATACGGTTTCTAACCCAAATAGTTCCAATGCAGAGATATATTCCAACGCAGTCTCGTCTGCGATTTTCCAACATGGTACCTAGAATACAGTTCGACACAACTTCAAGAAAAAATGCAAGACAATGTGGTTTATATGGAAGATAATTCGTGTTCTATACACAGTAGAAAACCCCATACTTTCATAGACATACATGTTGGATCTTATAGATCTAGTTCCATAGGAAATTTCAAGGTTAAATCATGCAATCGTCATCTACAAAGTATATCATTTTGGGGTCTGATTTCTAGAAATGAAATCGGGCATACTGACACTGAAATGTATAACAATTCAGTGACTACCACAACATGGTTTTAGGGATATGAATTTAAAATTATAGATTTGGATAGAGAATTGGTTATTATAGCAAAGACATTTGTAGGTTTCATGACTAGTATTTAACTAAGATAGAGACATTTATACCCAAACAACAAAACAGTTCTCATCGCGAGAGGTGAAAGGAATTTCCCTTTATTCTACCCGTTGTATCTATGAAACTGTGAGGACACATCTCCAACGCATTTTCCTGTTGATCAATCCTTATACAGCTCTTTCGATGCCGAGTAAGCAACCAGCTCAAAATCCGGTACAAAAAAATACCAATCGACAGGCTTTGGAAGATAGATGTTTTCCTCTAAAACAGCGAGCTAGGTTGCATGAACCAACAAATAGAAATTGTAAAGCAATATGGGAATCAACAGGTATAGAACACTATGGTTTTATTTTGAAAACTGGAGCTATAACTCCCAGATATAAAAGATACAAAACACCATCATACTCAATATGAAATCCGATTTTCTGGAGATACATGCATAATGCAGTAAAATGGGGCATACGATTCAATCAAGACACATAACATGCAATTAGATATCACATATCTATAGGTAAGGTGCAACCATCGATAACGTAGGCTCGGTTATGATGGTAGAGATACATCGCAGCGAAGTGGAGCATTTCACTAAGTTAGCTCCATCTGCAGCGTTATATAGAAATTCTGAGATGTAAATTTATATATCCTAACCATATATGACAAAAAAATTACATAGCCTTTGGGGAAAGCATCCACAGATCCGATCTTGTATAGCAGAAATAGGTAGTTTTTGGCATGTGCCTTCCTTCTATATAAAGTGAATTTCAAGAGTGCATACCTGGATGGATGAGCCATAAACAAACAACAACCAGCAAGTAAACAACACATAAGATGTTAAATTACAATCACTTGAATTCCCTTGATACGACCCTTGGATCTTTCCAACATCTCATGTAGCAATGCTCTGATCTCGAAGAGGCATCCTTCAAACTTCTCTTCGATCATGTAGGTGTTTGACACACTACCTTTGGCTCTTTCCCTCCCCAAGTCATTGCTAAGGCTCCCGTAGGCACCCCTCCAGCTACCCTTTTCTCCTTCTTCCCCTAGCGCTTCCATGATTGGTGCTTACAGATTCCCGTAATGCCCCCTCAATGGGTGTTTCAATCAAGGAAAATAATTAATGTCTCCATAGTTGGCGACCATAAAATAGGGATTTCACGAGCAACGTAAAATTAGCTTAAAAATCAGCAATAATGCCTCCTCAAAATTTGACCCAAGTGCAGGCGTTTTTCAATAACGCCTCCACAGTTAATTTCTTATAATCCGGGATGGAATCAATTGGTAGGTAATCATATGCCATAGATATTTTGCTATGTTCTTCATAATCGATGATGTATAAATAATTCCCCTTAATCTATGTACTCGAGAGGTTTCCATTTACCATGTGATATTGTAACATTGGGTGTTCAACAATATATATCCCAAATATAAATATAACCCCAATCTATATTTTCCTTGTTATTATATATATATTCACTATTATATGCATGCGCTACACATAATGTATGTTTGTAGGAGGTTTGTTTCACCATGATTGCTTGCAACTTAAAATGTTCTACTCATATATATATATATATATATATTTATATAATATTCTTTATTATAAAATAGTGTTCTACATATAATATTATATATATATGCGATTGTTTCACCACGTGATGTCCCAAATTATGGGTAACATTACATGTTATTCAGATAATACATATCCCAAATGTATATCCCATCCATACATATAATGTTCTTCAAATAAGAATGTCTTAAGTGCCCCTGATTAATTTGCGGTGGGAGTAACCTCATTCTCATGAGGGTTTTCTACTCGTCGAGGATGCATTTATGTTTCATTTTTCTATTTTTACGAGTCATAGTCGCTCTTAGGTATTCAAGGTGCAAGGAGGACATTACATTACATCATGTTAACTTGGAAACCATCCATAAAATTTAATAAAATCATTTATTTTTATTTTGACAAGATGTTTTTGAACATTACTAGTGGAGGCCTATTTGGTTTGAATTATTCAAAACAAGCCCAATAGTGCAAGAATGTTTGGTTTAGATTATTCATTTGGTTAAAGTCATGCAAGTGGTGAGCAAAGCTATAAGGAGCAANTTGGTTTGAATTATTCAAAACAAGCCCAATAGTGCAAGAATGTTTGGTTTAGATTATTCATTTGGTTAAAGTCATGCAAGTGGTGAGCAAAGCTATAAGGAGTAAAACCTATCTCTATGATATTGAACCTTTGTGGGGAGTATGAAACAATTTTGACTTTATCATTTAGTTAAGATATTGTAGAGAAACATTCTCTTGAATTTTGGTGCTCAACTCCAATTAGATTTTAGTTTGATAATCTTCGAAATAGTTAGCCTTAGATTTCATTATTGTTCGCATTAACTTTTGGTATAAGAGCCTCATATTTTTTCACAAGNTTTGATAATCTTCGAAATAGTTAGCCTTAGATTTCATTATTGTTCGCATTAACTTTTGGTATAAGAGCCTCATATTTTTTCACCAAGGAAATTCACAAGTAGTTAAGGTGACACAATTTTCACTTGGTTGTTTTGGTTCTACTTTTGGCTTATATGGTCCTCTATTTTCAAGGCTCAAGGATTTGTAAGAGAATACATTTGTTGCAAGGAAAAATGCCCCCTATAATGGAAGATGAACCAATCATCGTTGAAACAAGATCCTTCACTACATTAGAATGTTAGATATGGACAAAATTATGTTTCTACAAATAATTATACAAACCTCCATTTGTAGAGTGAAGTGTTAAGAAGAGATCATGTGATCATAGATAGAAAAAATAGTGGTCTAGAGTTAGAATTNCTACAAATAATTATACAAACCTCCATTTGTAGAGTGAAGTGTTAAGAAGAGATCATGTGATCATAGATAGAAAAAATAGTGATCTAGAGTTAGAATTGAATTTGTTAAGCAATCGCAAAATATATTGGTCAACAAAGATTCAATGAAGTAAAACAACGATATGTTTTACACTTAATTAATGTCATTTATGTTGATAATTTTGTTGATGTATATGTAACTTCGGAATGTATTCTTATATGTATTTTATATATTGTAACCCGATGTTTATTCCGGGATGTTTCTATTATGTATTTGAGTCATATTGTCTTACCCCGATGTTTCAATCGGGAGGATTATTAATGTAAACAAGTCTTGTGAAGTCATTAGGTAAGTCCCCACAGTTTCGGGGCACTTGGGTTATTATACACTAAGTAAGGTGTAGGCTCGAGTAAGTAATTGTAAGTTAAGCCTACATGGTTGAGTGCACTTCAAGTCAACAAAATAATATAAATAGAGAGTGAGAGTCTCTCTATTTATCACTTGTGAATTACATCACTTGCTCTCTCAAGTGTGGCGCACCTTTGGAGAAGGAAATACTTTGGCTTGACAGAAGACAGAAGGCTATTGCTGTGTTGGGAGGTCATCTTACTGTTTCGGGTTTCACATCTTGTGGTGATACTATCTTAGAGGAAGTTGTGGGGTTTTCTCAATTTATGGTTTCCCCGATCAAAACTCTTTGTGTCTCTTGTCTCATGTGATGTGCTTATGTTATTGTTGTGCTTGTTATTCTCTCAGTGAAAAGATCCTAACATAATGCTAGCTTAAATGTTGAAAAACTAACATGGTATCAGAGCTAACCTGAGAAGAAGACATTGTGCAGCTACAGGAACTAGGGATTCCTATTTTTTGGATCTTTCTCCACAGATTTTCAGCAAAAGTATGCTAGGATGACTATCCATTGAAGGGTGCATCTTTCTGTCGATACGGAATTCAATTTCAAGCATTTTCAATTTCGATGTGGAAATTAGGGATTTCTACACAAGAGGAATTTTTTGAGTGAGACCAGCATATGGTTATTCTCCTCATCAAAACCGAAGTTTAGAGACCTGGATCAAGAAATTTGGTTGGGCGAAACTCCAGGAAAGTCAAAACCTAGTTTGACCCTGAGCTAGGAGAAACCCTAAATACTAAAACTGCCAAGTTTTGGTACAGTCACTATATTCTGAGATTGGAGAAGTTGCAAAAGCGGAAAATTTCAGGGGCGGAAGATAAAATCTTGATGAACACTATGTCCAAATCCCAGCCTCAGATTCGTTGTATTCTAGGAGATATGATCTCTCAAAGTTAGGGTTCTAGCCTCTTCCAGAAATCATCCATAAACAGAACACCTGGGGAAAATTGCAATATCTTGGGAAACAGAGGTCCAAATGGAATTCCTAAAGATGTTACAGAAAGGGCACAGACTTTAATTTCTGTGATCCGAATATCAGACTCAGAAGATGAATAAGGGACATGTGGAAGGCCGCACAACTTCGCTGTTTTGAACAGTCCTGTAACAGGTCACCTTGGGAAAAGGATCATAAATCCCAAATGGTGAAACCAATTCTGATGAAACCTACAGTTTTGGATCACGGACATGCGAGGTTACCTCAAAGAGACATTTCAGACATAGAGGAGCAGTAATTTCGGAGATATCATAGAAACAGTAACAGGCATTTCTGCAGAAGAAATCAAAAAATTAGTGCTTCTTGTTCCGGGAGCTTCCCTCCACTATTTTAAGAAAAGGAGTACATTGGACAGCTCCATTTGAAGAGATCTATCTGTTTATCCAATCAGATATGAAAAATTCCAAGTTTTGAAAATTAGGGTTTTTGTGACAAACCCTAGATCAACGAATTCCGGGACAAGGACGCACACCTCAAATCGCTAAGATATAATCCTTTGCTATTTCCATTTGAGGTTCTCATTTTAATATATCACATCAGCTTGGTGACAAGCTTGCAGAAGTTGACAACTTCCAATCCTGGAAGTATATGATCTCTCTGAAGAAAATGGATTGGACACCTACATGAGTATAGAGGTTCCAGTTTGAGAGGGAGACGAGGTTAGAAGCCTTTCACAAGAAGAACTTGGTCAAGGCCAAAGAAGACATCATGCTCATGCTGCAGAGGATGATGAAACATCCAGAAAGAGATCCATATATGAAAGTGAAGATTCTTCAAGCAAGGATGAATATGTTTTGATATCAGCTCTCACAGGTAACATTACTCATGGAAGTGATGATTGGCTCATAGACAGTGGTGCTTCCAAACATATGATGGGATTCAAGGAATCATTTGTAAGACTATCAGAACATGAATCACCTCACATGGTGAAACTAGGAGATGACTACCAATGTCCAATAAAAGGTAGTGGGGAATCTTCATACAAACTAGACTCTGGTAAGTCTCTAACAATCAAAGAAGTATTGTTTGTGCCAAGATTGAAGAAGAACCTTCTCTCCATTTCAGCATTGATGCAAAAGGAATGCAGGTTGCATTCATAAATGGTCAAGTCATCATATGGCCAAAAGGAAAGACTATCGATGATGTGGTAGTGATTGAAGAACAAGAAGGAGGCTTGTACAAATTGAAGGGATATCAAGAACAAGCCTTGTTCCATGACACAGTAGAGCCAAATAATAATTGAAGGCTTGCACATGTGCATTACAGAGCACTACTTATTGCAAGCAAAGCTGTTGAAGGTCTTCCATAATTTCAAGCTATTTGAAGGGAAGAACAAAATCAGAATATGACCTAAAGAAACCAGTTGAAGAATGTGAAGATCCAGAATACAGAGACCATGCAGTCATAAGAGTCTCTCAAATCAAAGAACAACTTGAAGCGGTAAAAGAAAAAGTGAAGAATGCAAAAGTGTTGATGGCCACCTTGAATGGCCTCCCAGGATCATGGAATTCATTCATGTGAGGAATGTGTGCTAGAAGGAAGTGATTACTTTCAATAGACTCTAGAAAGAGAACTCACAAGAAGAAGAATCTCAAGAAGAGAAGGTGGGAGAAACTGAAGATCAAGCTCTTTCCATCCAAAGAAGATCCCTCAAGCAATGAGGAATACAAAGAACTCAACTCTTGAAGAACTTCTTATCCACCTTAGATTTTGGATAAGAAACGATGATATTATGAATGAAGAATATGATGAAGCTGAAGGCTCAAGAAGGAGTCTACCCTTGAAACAAATAAAGATAAGTATTCAATTGTCATTTCATTATATTATTTTGTTATGCATTTGTGTATATTCAGTTATTGTATTATGCATGATAGGATGTTTGCATTAATGACAGTATACTACTAATATGCATGTGATGGGTAAGTAGCTCATGGTTCTATACAAATTCTCCATTGCTACTTATCTAAAATGAAACCTCTTTGCTGACATATTAGATTAATGCACAATCTCAATGTTGTACTGGTAGAGATGGAAGGAATCTAGAAAGTTTCAGTGAGATATGGATGAATGTTGTATTGGCTGAAGTAGTTGCATGATCATATATTTATGCATAAGTGTTTGCCAGTATAAATATTCCTTATGAAATGTTTCTAACCATACAATTGCATTTGACTTGTAGGAAAGACCGCATACATAATTGCCTACAAGAAAAGAAGAATGAAGACTTGTTCTGAAGAACAAGTGACGACATTTCAATACAAAGAATAATATGATGAATGCAGTGACATCATTGATGCAGAACCTTCCAGCCATGAAGAAGTAACTAAGAAGAACTAGAAAACCAATTCAAGAAGAATGATGTCAGGGCATAGTATCAATACATGAAGAGAAGTTCATAGTTCCATCTTGCAGTAGATGGAAACATCATGGGATACAAAGCAATATTTGTAGCACAAGGCTTCTCACGAAAAGAAGGCCTAGACTACGAAGAGTCATTTGCAGCCAGTAAGAGTTTAAACACATACATGATGAGCCTGATGAAGATCTTAACCTTTGCTACAAGGTTGAAGATGTAATTCTATACACTAGATGGTCACATACAATATTAGTAGCATAGGAAGATACTTGTCACTATACTACAAAATGTTTTTAGTGCATAGAGCACAGAAGACAGAGGGAGTATGATGCTCCGTTTCAGAGGGAGTGACTACAGAATATATTGAGGTTCGACATGGTATGACAGGATGGGGAAATTACTGATGAATCTAGGCTTTATTGAGAGTAAAGTGGATTCCAACCTTTGCTTCAAGGTTGAAGGTAGAAGATGAGTGATGTTCCTGTTATGTGTCCATGCACTATTGTTCTAGGTATGGAGGTGTGGCAGAGTGTGGATGGAAACTTCCTTGGACAAGGGAAGTATGCAGTAGAGATCCTGAAGAGATTCAAGATGAAGGACTGCATGACCACACCTATGGCATCGAACATGAAGCTATTGAGTGATGCTTCATCAGAGTCGGTTGATGCTACGATGTATCGTCAGATGATTGGGTCATTGATGTACCTGACGAACACAAGACCAGACATTTTCTTTGCTGTGAACACGTTGAGCCAGTACTTGACAGATCCGAGGAATGTTCACTTGATAGCTGCAAAGCATATTCTAAGGTACCTGAAGGGTACAGTTAATTATGGGCTCAAGTATGATGCGAATCAGAAGATTAACCTGGAGGGTTATGTTGATTCAGATTGGGCAGGCAGTGCCATCGACAGGAAGAGTACTTCAGGATGTTGCTTCAGTATGGGATCAGGTGTGATCTCTTCGTTTAGCAGGAAGCAATCCTGTGTGGCACTGAGTACAGCTGAAGCAGAGTATGTCGCAGCTTGTTCAGCTAGTTGTGAGGCATTATGGCAGCAGAAGCTACTGTCTGATATATTTGATCTCCAGTTAGATGCTACTTGTATACATTGTGACAACCAGAGTTGCATGAAGTTATCAGAGAATCCATTGCTCCATGACAAGTCGAAGAATATTGAGATCAAGTATCACTATATCAGGGATATGGTGCAGAGAGGAGCAGTGAAGCTCCTGTATGTTGCGACGGAGGAACAGATAGCTGATGTGTTGACAAAGCCATTGGCTAGGCTGAAGTTCGAGTACTTCAGAGAGAGACTTGGTGTTCTCCAGATCGAGGCTTCCTCCCAGAGACAGTGACGAGTCCCAAATCCATTCTAATGATTAGGTCAGATGTAAGGGCTGAGCCATTCTATCATGGTGAGAGGATTGGTTCCTTCCATGACTGATATGAGCGCTAATATTGAGAGCCATTCTGACGAGTAGGTCAGATGTAAGGGCTGAGCCATTCTGGTCATGGATAAAGGATTAAGTTCCTCCCATGACAGATGTGAGTGCTGGCCATTCTGTCAAGTAGGACAGATGTAAGGGCAACTGCCACTCTCCGGGAGAGTGGAGGCGCCTGTTCCGTTACCAGGTAGCTCAGTCAGGGACTGGGGGCCATTCTGACTAGGGTGTAGGATTCAGTTCCTACCAGGTCAGATGTGAGTGCAGAAATCTCTCTTCATTGTGGCGGATGTGGTTCCATCCTGGTTGAGAGCCTTCCATCATTGTGGCAGAGGTGGCTCCAGCCTGGATGGGATTATGTCCTTCTAACGAGTAGGTAAAATATAAGTGCAGAAATCTCTCTTCATTGTGGCGGATGTGGTTCCAGCCTCGTTGAGAGTCTTCCATCATTGTGGCGGAGGTGGCTCCAGCCTGGATGGTATTGTTCCCTTCTGACGAGTAGGTCAGATATAAGTGCAGAAATCTCTCTTCATTGTGGTGGATGTGGTTCCATCCTAGTTGAGAGTCTTCCATCATTGTGGCAGAGATGGATCCAGCCTAGATGGGATTGTGCCCTTCTGATGAGTAGGTTAGATATAAGTGCAGATCCATTTCACAGATGGTAGTTGATTTTTCCTACCATGCTAGTGAATGTGAGTGCTAGGCATTTCTAATGTGATTGTAGTTTACTACATGATCAGATGTGAATGCTGGGCATGCCTTTCCGATGAGTAGGTCAGATGTAAGTGCTAGGCGAAGACCTACATGAGAGTAGGCCTACAACCAGCATGAAAAAGGGCTGGCTCTGTAGAACTTCCTATGAAGAGATAGTACACACAAGATTATGACCAGTGATGATGATCCAAATCGAGTGATGATCTAGATTCAGTGATGATGATCCAGATCAAGTGATGATCTAGATTCAATGATGATGATCCAGATCGAGTGATGATCTAGATGCTATGATGATGTCCTATGATGATCCAGATCGAGAGATGATCCAGATCCAAATGAATTGAAGATGAAGATGACTTGAAGACGAACATGATCCAATGATACAGAGAAGAAGACCAGTGCTGAAAATTGTGTCGAAAGAATACCTTCCTAGTTAAGAGGGAGTGTTGATGTATATGTAACTTCGGAATGTATTCTTATATGTATTTTATATAATGTAACCCGATGTTTATTACGGGATTTTTGTATTATGTATTTGAGTCATATTGTCTTACCCCGATGTTCCGATCGGGAGGATTATTAATGTAAACAAGTCTTTTCAAGTCATCAGGTAAGTCCCCACAGTTTCGGGGCACTTGGGTTATTATACACTAATAATTAAGGTGTAGGCTCGAGTAAGTAATTGTAAGTTAAGCCTACATGGTTGAGTGCACTTCAAGTCAATGAAAGAATAAAAATAGAGAGTGAGAGTCTCTCTATTTATCACTTGTGAATTACATCACTTGCTCTCTCAAGTGTGCCGCACCTTTGGAGAAGGAAATACTTTGGCTTGACATAAGACAGAAGGCTATTGCTATGTTGGGAGGTCATCTTACTGTTTTGGGTTTCAAATCTTGTGGTGATACTATCTTAGAGGAAGTTGTGGGGTTTTCTCCATTTATGGTTTCCCTGATCAAAACTCTTTGTGTCTCTTGTCTCATGTGATGTGCTTATGTTATTGCTATGCTTGTTATTCTCTCAGTGAAAAGATCCTAACATAATGCTAGCTTAAATGTTGAAAAACTAACATGGTATCAGAGCTAACCTGAGAAGAAGACATTATGCAGCTACAGGAACTAGGGATTCCTATTTTTTGTATCTTTCTCCACAGATTTTCAGCAAAAGTATGCTAGGATCACTCTCCATTGAAGGGTGCATCTTTCTGTCGATGCAGAATTCAATTTCAAGCATTTTCAGTTTCGATGTGGAAATTAGGGATTTCTACAGAAGAGGAATTTTTTGAGTGAGACCAGGATAGGGTTATTCTCCTCATCAAAACCGAAGTTTAGAGACCTGGATCAAGAAATTTGGTTGGGTGAAACTCCAGGAAAGTCAAAACCTAGTTTGACCCTGAGCTAGGAGAAACCCTAAATACTAAAACTGATAAGTTTTGGTACAGTCACTATATTCCGATATTGAAGAAGTCACAAAATTGGAAAATTGCAGGGGTGGAAGATAAAATCCTGATGAACACTGTGTCCAAATCCCAGCCTCAGATTCGCTGTATTCTGGGAGATATGATCTCTCAAACTTAGGGTTCTAGCCTCTTCCAGAAATCATCCATAAACAGAACACGTGGGGAAAATTGCAATATCTTGGGCTATAGAGGTCCAAATGGAATTCCTAAAGATGTTCCAGAAAGGGCACAGACTTTCATTTCTATGATCTGAATATCAGACTCAGAAGATGAATCAGGGACACGTGGATGGCCGCACAACTTCCCTGTTCTGAAGAGTCCTGTAACAGGTCACCTTGGGAAAAGGATCATAAATCCCAAATGGTTAAACCAATTATTATGAAACCTATGGTGTTGGATCAGGGACGTGCGAGGTTACCTCAAAGAGACATTTTAGACACAGAGGAGCATTAATTTCGGAGATATCACAGAAACAGTAACAGGCATTTCTGCAGAAGAAATCAAAAAATTAGGGCTTCCTGTTCCGGGAGCTTCCCTCCACTGTTTTCAGAAAAGGAGTACATTGGACAGCTCCATTTGAAGAGATCTATCCATTTATCCAATCATATCTGAAAAATTCCAAGTTTTGAAAATTAGGGTTTTTGTGACAAACCCTAGATCAGTGAATTTTAGGACAAGGACGGACACCTCAAATCGCTAAGATCTAATCCTTTGCTATTTCCATTTGAGGTTATCGTTTTAATATATCACATCAGCTTGGTGACAAGCTTGCAAAATTTGACAACTTCCAATCCTGAAAGTATATGATCTCTCTGAAGAAAATGGATTGGACACCTACATGAGTATAGAGGTTCCAGTTTCAGAGGGAGACGAGGTTAGAAGCCTTTCACAAGAAGAACTTGGTCAAGGCCAAAGAAGACATCATGCTCATGCTGCAGAGGATGATGAACCATCCAGAAAGAGATCCAGATATGAAAGTGAAGATTCTTCAAGCAAGGATGAATATGTTCTGATATCAGCTCTCACAGGTAACATTACTCATAGAAGTGATGATTGGCTCATAGACAGTGGTGCCTCCAAACATATGACGGGATTCAAGGAATCCTTTGTAAGACTATGAGAACATGAATCACCTCACAAGGTGAAACTAGGAGATGACTACCAATGTCCAATAAAAGGTAGTGGGGAATCTTCATACAAGCTAGACTATGGTAAGTCTCTAACAATCAAAGAAGTATTGTTTGTGCCAGGATTGAAGAAGAACCTTATCTCCATTTCAGCATTGATGCAAAAGGAATGTGGGCTGCATTCATAGATGGTCAAGTCATCATATGGCCAAAAGGAAATACTATCGATGATGTGGTAGTGATTGAAGAACAAGAAGGAGGCTTGTATAAATTGAAGGGATATCTAGAACAAGCCTTGATCCATGACACAGTAGATCCAAATGAGCTTTGGCATAGAAGGCTTGCACATGTGCATTACAGAGCTTTACCTATTGCAAGCAAAGCTGTTGAAGGTCTTCCAGAATTTCAAGCTACTTGAAGTGGTAAAAGAAAAAGCGAAGAATGAAAAAGTGGTGATGGCCACCTTGAATGGCCTTCCAGGATCATGGAATTCATTCATGTGAGGAATGTGTGCTAGAAGGAAGTGATTACTTTCAATAGACTCTAGAAAGAGAACTCACAAGAAGAAGAATCTCAAGAAGAGAAGGTGGGAGAAACTGAAGATCAAGCTCTTTCCATCCAAAGAAGATCCCTCAAGCAATGACGAATATGAAGAACTCAACTCTTGAAGAACTTCTTATCCACCTTAGATTTTGGATAAGAAACGATGATATTATGAATGAAGAAGATGATGAAGATTAAGGCTCAAGAAGGAGTCTACCCTTGAAACAAATAAAGATAAGTATTCAATTGTCATTTCATTATATTATTTTGTTATGCATTTGTTTATATTCAGTTATTTTATTATGCATGATAGGATGTTTGCATTAATGACAGTATACTACTAATATGCGTGTGATGGGTATGTAGCAAATGGTTCTATACAAATTCTCCATTGCTACTTATCTAAAATGAAACCTCTTTGCTGACATATTGGATTAGTGCACAATCTCAATGTTGTCCTGGTAGAGATGGAAGGCATCTAGAAAGTTTCAGTGAGATATGGATGAATGTTGTATTAGCTGAAGTAGTTGCATGATCATATATTTATGCATAAGTGTTTGCCAGTATAAATATTCCTTATGAAATGTTTCTAACCATACAATTTCATTTGACTTGTAGGAAAGACCGCATACATAATTTCCTACAAGAAAAGAAGAATGAAGACTTGTTCTGAAGAACAAGTGACGGCATTTCAATACAAAGAATAATATGATGAATGCAGTGACATCATTGATGCAGAACCTTCTAGCCATGAAGAAGTAACTAAGAAGAAATGGAAGACCAATTCAAGAAGAATGATGTCAGGGCATAGTATCAATACATGAAGAGAAGTTCATAGTTCCATCTTGCAAAAGATGGAAACATCATGGGATACAAAGCAATATTCGTAGCAAAAGGCTTCTCACGAAAAGAAGGCCTAGACTACGAAGAGTCATTTGCAGCCAGTAAGAGTTTAAACACATACATGATGAGCCTGATGAAGATCTTAACCTTTTATACAAGGTTGAAGATGTAAGTCTATACATTAGATGGTCACATAGAATATTAGTAGCATAGGAAGCTACTTGTCACTCTAGTACAAAATGTTTTTAGTGCATAGAGAACAGAAGACAGAGGGAGTATGATGCTCCGCTTCAGAGGGAGTGACTACAGAATATATTGAGGTTTGACATGGTACAACAGGATGGGCAGATTACTGATGAATCTAGGATTTATTGAGAGTAAAGTGGATTCCAACCTTTGCTTTAAGGTTGAAGGAAGAAGACAAGTGATGTTCCTGTTATGTGTCGATGCACTATTATTCTAGGTGTGGAGGTGTGGCAGAGTGTGGATGGAAACTTCCTTCGACAAGGGAAGTATGCAGTAGAGATCCTGAAGAGATTCAGGATGAAGGACTGCATGACGACACCTATGGCATCGAACATGAAGCTATTGAGTGATGCTTTATCAGAGTCGGTTGATGCTACGATGTATCGTCAGATGATTGGGTCATTGATGTACCTGACGAACACGAGACCAGACATTTGCTTTGCTGTGAACACCTTGAGCCAATACTTGACAGATTCGAGGAGTGTTCACTTGATAGCTGCAAAGCATATTTTGAGGTACCTCAAGGGTACAGTTGATTATGGGCTCAGGTATGACGCAAATCAGAAGATTAACCTTGAGGGTTATGTTGATTCAGATTGGGCAGGCAGTGCCATCGACAGGAAGAGTGCTTCAGGATGTTGCTTCAGTATGGGATCAGGTGTGATCTCTTGGTTTAGCAGGAAGCAATCTTGTGTGGCACTTAGTACAGCTGAAGCATAGTATGTCGCAGCCTTTACAGCTAGTTGTGAGGTAGTATGGCTGCGGAAGCTACTGTCTGATATATTTGATCTCCAGTTAGATGCTACTTGTATACATTGTGACAACCAGAGTTGCGTGAAGTTGTCATAGAATCTAGTGTTCCATGACAAGTCGAAGCATATTGAGATCAAGTATCACTATATCAGGGATATGGTGCAGAGAGGAGCAGTGAAGCTCCTGTATGTTGCGACGGAGGAACAGATAGCTGATGTATTGATGAAGCCATTGGCTAGGCTGAAGTTCAAGTACTTCAGAGAGAGACTTGGTGTTCTCCAGATCAAGGCTTCCTCCCAGAGACAGTGATGAGTCCCAAAGCCATTCTAACGAGTAGGTCAGATGTAAGGGCTGATCCATTCTATCATGGTGAGAGGATTGGTTCCTTCCATGACTGATATGAGTGCTAATATTGAGAGCCATTATGACGAGTAGTTTAGATGTAAGGGCTGAGCCATTCTAGTCATGGCTAAAGGATTAAGTTCCTCCCATGACAGATGTGAGTGCTGGCCATTCTGTTGAGTAGGACAGATGTAAGGGTAATTGCCACTCTCCGGGAGAGTGGAGGCGCCTGGTCTGTTACGAGGTAGCTCAGTCAGGGACTGGGGGCCATTCTGACTAGGATGTAGGATTCAGTTCCTACCAGGTCAGATGTGAGTGCAGAAATCTCTCTTCATTATGGCGGATGTGGTTCCAGCCTGGTTGAGAGTCTTCCATCATTGTGGCGGAGGTGGCTCCAGCCTGGATGGGATTATGCCCTTCTAATTAGTAGGTCAGATATAAGTGCAAAAATCTCTCTTCATTGTCGCGGATGTGGTTCTAGCCTCATTGAGAGTCTTCCATCATTGTGGCGGAGGTGGCTCCAGCCTGGATGGGATTGTGCCCTTCTGACGAGTAGGTCAGATATAAGTGCAGAAATATCTCTTCATTGTGGCGGATGTGGTTCCATCCTGGTTGAGAGTCTTCCATCATTGTGGCGAAGATGGATCCATCCTGGATGGGATTGTGCCCTTCTGATGAGTAGGTTAGATATAAGTGCAGAGCCATTTCACAGATGGTAGTTGCTTGTGCCTACCATGCTAGTGAATGTGAGTGCTGGGCCTTTCTGATGTGATTGTAGTTTACTACATGATCAGATGTGAATGCTGGGCATGCCTTTCTGATGAGTAGGTCAGATGTAAGTGCTGGGTGAAGACCTACATGAGAGTAGGCCTACAACCAGCATGAAAAAGGGTTGGCTTTGTAGAACTTCCTATGATGAGATAGTACACAAATGATTATGACCAGTGATGATGATCCAGATCGAGTGATGATCTAGATTCACTGATGATGATCCAGATCAAGTGATGATCTAGATTCAATGATGATGATCGAGATCGAGTGATGATTTAGATCCTGTGATGATGTCCTATGATGATCCAGATCGAGAGATGATCCAGATCCAGATGAATTGAAGATGAAGATGACTTGAAGACGAAGAAGACTTGATGACAGAGATGACTTGAAGATGAACATGATCCAATGATACAGAGAAGAAGACCAGTGCTGAAAATTGTGTCAAAAGAATAACTTCCTAGTTAAGAGGGAGTGTTGATGTATATGTAACTTCGGAATGTATTCTTATATGTATTTTATATATTGTAACCCGATTTTTATTCTAGGATGTTTCTATTATGTATTTGAGTCATATTGTCTTACCCCGATGTTCCGATCGGGAGGATTATTAATGTAAACAAGTCTTTTCAAGTCATTAGGTAAGTCCCCACAGTTTCAGGGCACTTGGGTTATTATACACTAATTAAGGTGTAGGCTCGAGTAAGTAATTGTAAGTTAAGCCTACATGGTTGAGTGCACTTCAATTCAACGGAAGAATATAAATAGAGAGTGAGAGTCTCTCTATTTATCACTTGTGAATTACATCACTTGCTCTCTCAAGTGTGCCTCACCTTTGGAGAAGGAAATACTTTGGCTTGACAGAAGACAGAAGGCTATTGCTGTGTTGGGAGGTCATCTTACTATTTTGGGTTTCACATCTTGTGTTGATACTATCTTAGAGGAAGTTGCGGGGTTTTTTCCATTTATGGTTTCCCCAATCAAAACTCTTTGTGTCTCTTGTCTCATGTGATGTTCTTATGTTATTGTTGTGCTTGTTATTCTCTCAGTGAAAAGATCCTAACATAATGCTAGCTTAAATTTTGAAAAACTAACAAATTTTTACTTGTATTTAGTAAGAGAGGCACATCTCTTATCTTTTTTTCTACCTATGACAATATTGGTGATTCAATTTCACAACACCTCCATAACTCTTATTTTTAATATATTTCCTTTTGTCCTTTAAATAGATGACTTTATGCCTTTGCACAAGTCCTTGTAGCAATATGATACAATAATCACAAGTCATGTCAGTAGCTTAATTTCCCCTTGTGTTGCAAGTATACGCCAAGAACACTTATAGTGTTAGATTGTTGTACTACAAATTGTATTTTGGGATATTTAATCGATCAGTTCTACATTTGTATACACATATTTGTTTAGAATATTTTATCATTGTGGATTTGAATATAAATTATAATTTTAAGAGATTTGAGTTTATTTCTGTATTTCCAAAGAGATATTAGTTCAATTTGGCTGACACGTGCAAGATAGTCAACTTAGGTAATTTTGGCTCACTCCTTGAAGTCTACTTTCAAATACAATGCTAAAATAATCACATTAATCTAATAAATGTTGTCAATTTTTTTTAATGAAATAAACAAATTGATGACATCTTTCTTACAAAGGTTAGTAATTAGAAAAGTGATAAGAAATTTTGGACAAGCTTCCTACAATAATAGATTATGTTTATAATCCCACCAAACAAAGAGACTATCATGAGCATAAAGCAATCTAGAATTGC
>LPNX011164040.1:0-12661 GCA_001517045.1 Pseudotsuga menziesii | reverse complement strand
AAATAAATAAATATACAACTTAAAAAAACACATTTTAAAATTCAAAATAATTTATATAACTTTCTAATACGATGACAACAAACATATGGTTAAGTAAATGTTTCAAATGACTAAAAGAAAATAGTCAAAGAAGAAGGTAAGGTGCGGACGTGTTAGCACTTTTTTGAAGCTTGAGGTATGAGCACACTATGAAGTGAAGTGTTGATTTATTTGACTTTCAATGTGATTATTATCTATGTCACCCGTGTAAGAGGTGAAGTATTATTTCAAGTAGTAGTTTTCCAATGTAAGAGGTGAAGTGTTGATTTGGTTAAGTATTGAGTTGTCAAACAAGACTGTACTCTTTGTCATCGATGCATCACCCATGTAGTATGATTTTGAAAGGGATAGGTTTGATAATAAACCATATAATAATTTGGGTGTAGTAGATATATCTCATTTATGTGATAAGAATAAAGTTAATGTAATTAGAAAGTGGAAAAATTTTGAATCAAGGAGGAGCGCACTTTGTGATTTTAGGGTTTTGAGAGTCTCATTTAATTTCTGATCCAGGCAGTTAGGGAAGGACCCTAGTCCCCCTGAAAGGCTACCGTTTTCTGATTGTTTGAGGTATTTGGTGGTGGTGCTCAATGCGACAACCCGTTCTTGAGGGTTTTTATGGATCCCTTACAATGACAACGACGTCTACAGTGTTGATGCAACAACATCGATGGGGTTTCTGGCTCGCTTGTGAAGACGAAGGTGTCTTCAACAACGAGGTGAATACATCGACGACATGGTGGTTTGGCGTCGGTTCCTACAAGGACTCTGCATGTCGCGGCTTGGTTGGGTGTGTGCATCCCTGAGGTGGATCCCTTGATGGGGAAGCCCATCCACTGTTGACAGTGGCCCATTCTCCTCCCATTGTGAACAACTATCTCTACTGTTGACAGTGGCCCATTCTCCTCCCATTGTGAACAACTATCTCTTTGCTTTTTCTTTTGTGCAAGCAACCACCTTTTTAGATGAGTCCGTGGAGGTGCAGCTCAGATATGGCTTCCCCACGACTTTAATAAAATGATTCTTTGAATTTTTTCAAACTCATCCATCTCTGCGAGCTTTTGTATTATGAGAAGATGCACTGGATATGTTGCTCTAGCCATGGGTTGACGATTTTGTCTTTGACAGTTTTTACTGATGGCCTCCTTCTTTTTTTGATTTTTTTTTAGCAGTTTTAACTACAAGGATGATTTATGCATGGTTTTGTAAGATTCACTGTAATAGGGTACTTTGGGATAGTTTTATGCAACTTTTATATGTACGACATTTTTTCCAAATGAACAATATGGTTCGGGCTTTTTAGAAATAAAAAATATAGACTGTTCTTTTTTTCCAGAGAAAAAAAATGTTTATGAAGTATTGAGTTATCTAACAAGATTTCAATGTAATATAATTTGCCTAACCCATATAATATAAGGTTGGTGAAGAGTTGAGTTGTTCAATTATTTCTTTAAGGTGTATCACCCATGTGGCATGAGTTTGAATAAGATAAGTTTAAAAGTAATTTTTAAGACGATTTTGGTGTAGTATAATGGTGTCTAAGTAGAATGATGTTTTCTCTTTTCAATGGAATTTTTTTGAGATGAAGCAAAAAAAAAAAAAAACTCTAACAAACATTAAATTAAAATTTGAGCATTTAATAAGTTAGACATATTTACTCTTTGGATGTCGGTGATCCACTAGAGATGATGTGGGGACAACTCACGGAGCAACCACCGATGAAGACACCTGGCCAGAGCGCTTCACACGAGGAAGAGGACAAGGCGTGTGGCTCTTGGTTTGCACAAGATTTAAATTCGCATGACACCAAGCATTAAGCATCCACCTCCGACAACTAGAATGTCATTTCATTGGGATGGTATGCAGGTTCGAGGTTTGATGGAGTCTGTGTAGGAGTTAATGAACAGAACCCTCTCGCATGTGACTGGGCTAGGCTTAGGTAGGATCACTATGGAGGATATGGAGCTTCTCGACCTCAAGGAAGTCGGTCTGTTAGTTATCTTGGTGTTGTTGGTTTACTCCTATGTCAACGAAGTTGTTAACCAGGACTGCGATATGCCAAGGTAGAGATACAACTCGAGGCGAGGCAACACTGAGCGTGGTGGTGCCAGGAGAAAGGTTGACCTAGGTGCAATAGATGGTTATGTTACTGGGGTTTGAATGTCGATGTGGTGTATGATTGACGACTGGGCATCCTATGTGGTCTTTGGGCACTTGGATTATGGGAGGAACGGGGGCAGGATAAACCATTACTAGATGATGAAAAACATGATGGGAATATTAATGGAAGATCTGACAAACAAATGGAGCGGAGTTAGAGAGATGGTGTAGGGTATCAAGGCATGCTTGACTTAGACTAACAAGCAACTGAACAATCTGGTAGCCAATTTCAGCTGGAAGCATTATGTCGTTGCTCGTGGTGCTGGGGAGACAAAAGGTGGTGGGAATATTGACCAACGAGGTGTGGTTGGAGAGAATTCTGAAGCGGCCCAGAGGCCCACTTCTCCCAATGAGGAGAGCCCAAAAAAATTCATCTCATGACACCGGTGGCTACTGGCCCGTTGCTTGCAAAAAGAGTCTGCGAGGAACCCAAGGGAAACAAGGCTTCGATACCTCTTCCAGAGCCTCAACTGGTTATCCATCTTTCTCAGGCACGAGAAGATGACTATGGTCCCTGCATGGGGACACTACCACCTAAAATGGCCATGGTTGTCCGATGTTCTATCTACGTCTTTCAAACTTTTTGGTTTTCTCTGCTCAACAATGACTTTTATTTTTATGTCAATTAGTAGTTTAATCTGTCTAAAATGTAATATGTCAGTCGAGTGGCACAATTCTGGACAGGGTTTCTTGCTAGTTTTGTTAAATTTGAACAAAAATTTTGGTTTTTTTGAACGACTGGGTGGGTGGCCAAATAGTCTGACACCCCATAAGATGACAACAATGCTTTTGTATTTTGTTACCTATGTTAATAGAAAATGAAATCTGCATCTTTAAAGAAAAGAAAAAATATAGACATATTTACTATTTTCATATATATATATATATATACACACATAATTATGTTCGAGTGAGTTGCATATTTGATAATGGCATATACTCTTAAGGGGCTTCTGTTGTGTGTCCAATGTATGATACTTGAAGTAAAGATATATTTGAATGAATGGACTCAACAGGGACGCCATGTTTCCTTCCCTATACACCACATGTGTCTATGCATCATAAGATGCATAGTAAACCATTTTTATTTGTACCCATATTGTGGGTGGAGAATCAGTTCAATGAGCAAACTTTATACAGAGCTATGTATATATTTTTCATGATTTTTTTGTAATATACTTGTGTAGAAGTTTGGGCATACAAATTTCAAAAACTTAAAAGAACTAACATATATACATAATGATTCAACACTCTCAAATATTTTATTATGACTACATTATATAATGTTAATATTTAATATATATACTTATTTTAATTCAAAATAGTTCTTGTCATATTTCAAATTAAATTTATTGATTTTTTGAATATTAAACAAGTTCAAATTCATAAAAGGTTTAAACTATCATAATAATGTCAAAACAATATATAATAAATTGATGTAAACATGCACCTATGGTCATCTAATTCACTTGACAAATATCAACACAAAATAAGAATCGTAACAGGAAGATTGTCTGAACTTTTCTCATGGAGCCCTTCTTTGTGCCTTTAGCTGCCCTCACATGGAGTCCATCCTCTCACTGAGGACTTAGTACCAACCATGGAAAAAAAAGTGGGAGCTTCCTAGGTTTTTTAATCGTTTTTTTTTCTTCAGATTTGTCATTTTTATTAGTTTTTTATCTTTTCTTTCTGCCACTATGGTATAGGGTCATCGCTTTGGTTTCTTCTCTGTCTTTCTATTTTTTGTGCCCTTTGGACACTGGTGGTTAGCACGAGCTCCTCGGTTTTTTAGTGCTGGTTTTGAAGTGGGTTCCCTTGCATTTTTTTAGGGGTTTTTTTGGTGGTAGATTACCTGGGCTTGTGGCTTTGACTTTAGGTTCTTGGAAGCGGTTCATCAAGATTCTTTATGCCACTGATGTTGTTTCTGACACTATGGTTTCGGTTTGTTGATACCCTCTCGGGGTTTTCTTAGGGTTTTGTTGGTTGCGACTTTTCTAGCGCTGAGTTTTGATCACAGGGTTCACGATTACAATTTTCTAGGATTTTTCTTTCACTTTGATTGTCCTGCGCCTGTTTATGATCGGATTGGTGGTTACTGTTTGTTTTCCCATACTTGTACTCTGTGTGGAATGCTCATGGTTATGTTCTACTTTTCCCCTTTTTTCTAGTATGGCAGTTTATAAACCCTCGGAAGGGGTTAAAGACCCATCCTCTATTCCCTCTGTTTTCTCTAAAGCTAGGAGAAGGGATAAATCCATTAAGGCATTGGATGCTAAGCCTAGTTTTGTTCTTGGCTGGGACATTTATATGGACAAGGTCGAAGCTCTATGTTGTAGAGCTTAGGTTGGGTGGCTTGAATACTATAGGATGGAGAAGGAAGCCTAGGTGGAGTGGGCTACCCAACACTAGAAACTGATTCTGGATTACGTACCGACTATTAGTTGACTAGAAAATGGATGGTTAGTCTTCCTCTTTCTCGACAACAAGGATGCAATGTTGATTCTTAACTCTCTTTGGATAATTCAAAAGGGTTCCCTCGTCCTTAGACACCGGCATGCAGGTTTCGACCCTACACATGAGTGGGTGGTTAAGCGTCACTTGTGGGTATTTCTCCCTGCATTGCCCATCCCTCTCTGGAGCAAAGGTGTCCTTATTGGTATCGCAAACTCTTTGGTTCGTTTTTTGTTAGTGGAGGAAAATGTTTTGCATGCTTTCGACAAATGATCGACGTAGGTATTGGTTGAACTGAACATTACTGTTGGTTTGCTAGTTGTTATTCATATCCATTGCAACGAAACCATTTATGCTTGAAGACTAGATTACGAGAATGTGCCCTTTCGATGTCATTACTGCCATGGGCCAGGTCATCTCAAGCATTGATGTCTCTCACTGATACATTGAACACCTTAGTCTTTGGACGGCTCGAACTTGTTTGATAGGTTAAAGGATAGTCATCTTCCCACAGACTCATGTTTAGAAGCCCCATCCTCGTCGCTTCAGACAGGTATGTATAGCTTTGTTTCCCCCTCAGACTGTGAAGATATTGCTAAAGGGGAATTGGAATATATTGTTGATATTGAAAAGATTGCTAGCTGTAGTCATGTGGCGGATCCTTTATCTGTGTCTGAGAATTCTTCTTTAGGGTTTGACTCTTCGTGGGGGGGGGGATGTTCTGTTACTGGTAAGTGACTTGAGAATCTTGTCGGTAGGAGACTTCGTGGGTGCTGGTTTATCTATGCCTCATCAGACTAGTACTTCTATGATTACTCCCCTTTTCACGTTAGATGAATTTCCTCCTCTTATTGGGGACCTTCCTTTATCTACTTCTGCTAGCGTTACTCCTCCTACTAACCACTATGAAGCTCCCTCCTTCATGGATCCATCCCTCCTTAAATCACTTACTATTTTCACTAATAAGACCCCCCTCTCACTGTCTACTTTACCTTTGGACTTGATCCGACACACAAATGTGACTATTTAGAGGACTAGAAAACCCAACTTTGGCTAATTCACAGGGAGTTGATACAGCATTGAAAAGTTTCAAGAAGGATAAGCATCCTAGTCTTGATGGTTGGTCAATGGAATTCTTCCTACATTTTTTTGATTTGGTTAAAGATGATTTATTAAAGGTTGTTGAGCAATCCAAGAAGGAAGGTAGGGTTCAAAATGCTACCAACTCTACCTTTCTGACACTCATTCCAAAATGTGATAAGCCAAAAACCTTTGGATACTTTCGCCTTATCTCTCTCTACAGTCTGATTTATAAAATTATCTCAAAAACCATCTCCAAGAGACCGTAAGCCTACACTCTCTAGGGCTATTTCAATTAAGCAGTTTGGGTTCTTGAAGAGCAGGCAAATTCCTGAACCTGTTGGTATTTCAACGGAAATTTTACATACTATAAAAACTAAAAAGCTGGAGGACCTAGTCCTAAAACTGGACCTCATTAAGGCATTTAACAAAGTTAATTGGATCTTCATACATCTTATTCTCCTCAATATTGGTTTTCCCTTGGATACTGTGAATTGGATCATGGGATGTGTGACTTCTGCAGATTTCTCAATTCTTATTAATGGTTCTCCTACAGGTTTCTTCAATGCTTTGCGGGGCATTAGACAAGGGTGCCCTCTATCACTTCTCCTCTTCTTGTTGGTAATATAATGGCTTAGCCGCCTTATTGTGGAAGCTAAAAGAGTTGGGAAAATTCATGACATCCGACTATCTCCCTCTCTTTCCATTACACACTTGATCTTTGTTAAAGGCGTGCCATTATTTGGCATTGGTACCTTGGCGAAATTGAAAGCATATAAAGTGGAATTGGACCTCTTATGCTCAGCTTCCGAGATGTGTATTAGTCTGGAAAAATCCTCTTTTCTCAGAAATAACTTGAAAGAAGAGGTCTGTAGCAACATTAGTGTTATTCTCCCTTATAATATGGAACAAATTGACTATGGCTTTAAATACTTGGGCTATAGGTTGAAACCCTTGAGATATGGGCTGAATGATTGGCGATGGATCATTAAAATTTTTGAGAAGAGGCTTAGTATTTGGTCTTACATGTTCTTATCTTTAGGGGGCAGATTAATACTCATCAGATTGGTCTTAAATGGGACCCTGGTTTATTGATTTTCCTTAGCAAGGATTCCTAAATCTACTATCTTGAGAAAATTGAGGCAATGCATTTTTACTTTCCTTTGGGGAGGCACTGAAAACAAACACAAGATGAACTTAGTAAACTGGAAATCTCTCTCAAGACCATTTTCGCTTGGGGGCTGGAATATTAATTTTTTTGGAATGGTTTAGCATCTTGCTTAGGCTGAAGAACTTGTGGACTGTACTTAGGAGTAAGGGACTTTGGAACCAAGTGAGTCGGGTCAAGTATCTTAAAATTACTACCATTGATAACAGGTTACATTGACATTCGTTCTCTTTTCAGAATACCTCACTTGTATGGAATGGCTTCATTTAGGTTCTCTCTTCGATTAGTAGTGGGTTGGGTTGGAGGATCGACGATGGTGCCTCAATTAAGTTGGGCATCGATCCTATTGTAGGTATGCAAACGACCTATATTCTATCTTGTGATCTCCTTCACTATTTGCATGATTTTGGTATCTATTCTCTCAATCATGCCTGCAATTATGGCGTGGCTCTAGTCTACTCTTCCTATTGGTTGATTGCAGAGGATCAAGATCTTGATGGTGTATGGAAGGAGGAATGGACACGTTATATTGGTGGTTTATCACATGGGGGCATCATACTCTCAGTACAAAAAGATTGTGTGAGTCTGGATGCATAATACAAAGAATGGAGACATCTTAGGAAAGTTGGATTATGATCTTATTGCCTCAACACACTCTGAGAAGCTAATTGGATGGCAGTACAAAGATCTTTGGTAGTGGCACATTCCACTCAAACTTAAATGATTTAGTTGGTTATGTGCTGAAAACTACATTAGCACCCGGGAAAATTTGAAAGGAAGGGGATGGATTGGCCTAGACCGATGTTGTTTATGCAAAGTAGAAAATGAATCAGTGGATCATTTATTTGTTAATTGTTTATTTGCTCAGGTTGTAAGAGCTTCTCTCACCTCTCGGTACACGCTGCTTTTATTATGGGAACACTCTTGTTTATTGGAAGATTTGAATTGTTGGACTATGCAAGCACATGACCAGGTGTACTTTCCTTTTTTCTACATCTGGATTATTTGGAAATCTCGTAATCTCTGCATTTTTGAAGATTATGGGCCTGATATTGGAACTGTTTTCCTTAGGAGCAAGGATCTCTTTAAATCTTATCCTGTCGGATGTGAAAAGGTGGTCCATCGAAACATTGGACCAACACCTCATATTCCTTATCCATCTGGTTTCTTTGATGGTGTGACTGCTTCAAATATTGGGGGTGCTGGGTTTACTCTTCTTATCAGTCATTCACATCACTTTCATGTAAATATGGGTTGTGGGGCCAGCGCCAATACTAGAGTCGAACTAATGTCTCTCTGGTCTTTGCTGACATTTGCAGCTAATATTGGACTACCAACACTTACATGTTTTGGGGACTCTTTGGTCATCATAAACTGGCCAAACTATGTGGAAAGTCTGGAAGTTTTGGACTTGGAACATTGGTGTACCCATGTTATAGCAGCAAAGGCCTCTTTCCTTTCTATTAACTTTCAGCATGTCTATAGGGAGCACAATATGAGTGCTGATGGTTTATGAAAGGAAGCACTTGTACTTGAGCCGGGTCTACTCTCCTTCATGCAATTTTTGGAAGGAGAGGAAATTGGGGGTGGCACTTTACAATTATTTTAAAGTAGTTGTGAGCCCCTTGGGGTATTTCAATGGCTTACTCTCTCTTTTTTTTATATGCGTCGAGTTTTTTTTAAGCCTTTGACCATCTTTCATGGCTCCTTCGATGAGTAGTTTTCTAAGACCTTTATGGGGGAAAGTCTTTTTCATCCCCCTGGGTGCTTCCTTGGATATGCCATTAGTGCTCATTGTGTACTCTTTCAGGACTGTGTAGATTGTTACCGGTAGAAATTTTAGGCTATCTCTTAGGATGCTTGGGGTATTTGTATCTCTTTTTGTGGTTTGGCTGCGGGACTAGCTTGTATGGCCGAGAGAATGTTTCCATGTGCCCTTGTGTAGTATTTTGACAAAAAAAGATACATTGTATCTTGGATTTGTATATGTTACTTTTGAATCTCTTGAATATCAAGGAATTGCTATTTTCTTCTTGAAAAAGAAATTGATGTAAACATTAAATATTATAATTAATTTACAACTGATCATAATGTAACTTATTCAAATTTTATTTAAAAATCGATTCCGAAGGTTCTTGATTCACAACGATTTATGAGAGAAGGAGCAACCAAAACAAATTTTAATTGAGTTGTTGGAGGCCACAAAAGTATGATATTCTTATCCCAAGTTTTATCATAGTAAATGGGCATCAACTTGAATTAGAAACCAAGTTGTAAAAGAATTGTGGATGATGCTTAACCTATTATTTAACAATTTTTCATCTATTTATGATCTATCAATCTTAGTGTAGCTAGATGTTATACCAAAAAGATCGCTTGATTAAGGTTTTTTCAAAGCCATGCCCTATATATTTGCAATACCCATTGTTTAATGAAGGTTCTAGCTGAGTTGTAATAAAAAGGTGCAACTTTCCTGGTAATTATGATAATTGGAAAATGCCAACAGGTGATTCCTATCCACTATTGATGTACGATGGATGTACTAGTAATAATTTTAATCATGATACTGATGCCTTTTACAACAAAGATAAAACCAAAAAAGCAATACAGAAATATAAAACTAGAAAGCAATGCACATGGTTAATTTGAATATTGTATTTATCTAGAATACATTCATGTATACATAGTTGGCAAGTTAGTTTATCTTTGGTATTAATTTTAACACTTTTAAAAACTGTGATAGTGTTTTATCAAGTTCACTGACATAATTCTATTTCATAACGTTTTATGACTCAATATTTGGAACAATTTTAAGGTAATTAAAAATTATATAGTTTGTCTTTATATTATAAAACGTTTTATAATTCAATATTTGTAATAACTTTAAGGTAATTAAAAATTATAAAGTTTGTCGTTATAAGAATGAAAAATCTAATGACATGTTTGTTTAATAAAAAGTAATGTACATGTTTAAAATTATATTTATTTTGAAATTATATTAATGAATATCTATTTGGTCTTTGACATAATTTTGTATTGAGGAGGATGGACGTTTTAATTAGGTTTAGGTGAAAACCTTACTTAAGGTCACGCAAAATAAATTAATATATATGTGTACCTTGGTGTATTCTGTGAAGAATATGTTCATATGTTTTTTTTTCAGAATTTATGCATTTATCACTATTACATGCACACAAGTCACTTGTCAACTTTTCCTAAAATTTACAAGAACAAACATATCATTAAATGCATTTTTGGCATATTAAATAATACTATATATATAGGAGGAAATGCAACATAATTCCCCACGTTTTATTTTTTTGTTACATGTTGAAATTCACAAAGCATGTATGAGTTTTGAGAGCTTCGATTTAATAAATGAGTAAAAAATTGAATTTTCACCATCAATTTTGGCCAAAAAGTGTCAACTATCTTCATGGATTCACCATTTATCCACTCACGTTCTAATCTTACAACTAGCATTTCTAACCATTTAAAATAAATTATTATAATTAAAAAATAATTGAACTTTACATTAATTAAAAATTATGGTAATTTTTTTAAGTTAATAGAGTTTTTATTCTATTGATATATATAAAAATATGTACATGCAATAATAAATCAATTTTTTTTGTAAGGCTAAAGGAAATCCAACCCAAATGTTAAACAAGAGTTTAATTGTAACAGTTCTATCTATTCTCCTAATATTGGTAAAAGGAATTAAATTGAATCTATTTACATAAAATGAGTTATTCATAGTGCTAATATTGACATAGATGTTAAAAAACTAAAACAAAATGACTAAAGGAACCTATTTTTGCTTCTTTGCTTCATCATCCTAATTTGGATTTCTTGGGGCTTGGCTCGCTTGAGCATTTAGCTGGTCTTAAGGAGGAAAATCCATTCATGTTGTAAAGTTTGTAGAGACAGTTTAGTTTTATGTCCAACCTTTTGTTTAGAGCCTGCAACTTGTTGTTTTGATCAATGATTTCCACCATCATCAATAGTAAACCATTTCTTTCCTCCCGAGCGTCCATGATATCCTTTCTTAGTAGACATTTAATCTACCACTTAAGAGAAAATGCTTTAAAGAATTCAGTATCTCTAGCTCTAGCATTTCTAGGTTCATGAGCATACCCCTCCATGTTTTCCATTATTTCCTCACCACGAGTAAATTCATGTTTTAACAGAGTATCCTCCTCAAGTTATTTAATTCTCCTTTGAATGTGGGTTGGGGTGAGGCATAAGTATTGGGAGTGATTAACCTTGATTTCCTATTTCATTATATTGTATGCGATAGGGGCGTTTCCCTTGTGAGGGTCACAAGAAAGGGGCATTATGGGAAAAATGAAGGGGGGCAAACTTGAAAAGCAGAGGGGAAGAAAGAGAAGGGTTGAGCTTTCAAGTGGGAGAAGAGGAGACCAACTCCTACTAACAAGACAAAATGGAACGGGGACAACTAGATTCGCAACGACCTTAGGGAAGGAGCTAGGAGAGGGAAAAGGTGATAACTGTTGAATTTTTTTTTGTCTTAATGCAAAATTATAGTAGTTCTTGAAATCAATGAATAATCAAAAGCATAAGCATTCACATGAGACACAATATTTACCCTGGTAAACCCTTGAGTACTTGAGGGAGAAAACCCCAACAAAATCTTCCTTAGTATAATGATAAATAGAACAGAATGACTTTACAATGAGCATATTACATCAAGCACCCCAGGTGCAATATCAGAACAAGAGAGAAGAAAAAATAGAGAGAACTTGGCAATGTGTCCAACACACAACCAATTCGTTATTTTGGTTTCATGCACACTTTCCTTCAAGATAGATTCATTCTTCGCCTTCAACTCCTCAAAGCTTGCATAACAAGATACAAATGCATTTCTTCCATGGCTTAATTTATTGACTTCAGACATTATAATGAAATCGGCTTCCAACTGGATGTTAGACTGCTTAGTTAGGTGGCTAACTCAAGTCTTCCTTGTTAAATCTGAAGTTAATAATTTTAGTTCTCTCTTATTTAATTGAAGTCTTTATAGTCACTAAAGTGAGCAATTCGAGTTCTCTCTAATCTCATTAAATCTTATCTTTATCTCTTAACTTGTCTGCATGGTCTGCGTGTGCCAACTTTAATTTCTTTATCATATCAAATATACTAAGGAGATTTTTCTAAGTGGTCATATTGCTAAAGTAATTCACTCTAGAGGTGGTTGGTCTCTAGAGGATACTTAATAGCTTATTTATCTCTAAGACCATGGCTAGTAGTATATCATACACCATTCATGCTTCGACATGCAAAGCATTACCTAAACACATGACGATCTGTCTTGACACACACGACCTTAGACTTGAAAAGAAAGACTGTACAACATCATCGCTTTGACATACACAGTAATTACCTCAACACATGAGGATTAACCTTTACACATAAGGCTTAGCCATTCTTGATTCCAACTCAAGAATCTACTCCAAGTTTCTTGAGTCCAACTCAAGCTCCCTAAGGAACTACCTCATCACATGAGGCTCAATGATTGACTTGGAGAATGACTCATGATGTTGTAACTTTAACACTAATGCCATTAAAGGTAAACATCTATGAGAGTTCGTGAGCAAGGGTCTAACAAACATTGGAGCAAAAAGCATAGAAGGGGGTTTTAAAAACACAAGAATCCAAACAATCCAAGAAGAAACGAGCCCTCGAGAGTACCTATCCACTAAGCATGTTTGGTCCTATTTGATAATCAAATTCTCCAAAGTTGCC
>LPNX011164010.1:112309-181897 GCA_001517045.1 Pseudotsuga menziesii | reverse complement strand
AGTTGGGTTTATCAGACCGTCAACAAATCGCTTGTATTTATCTCAACAATACACTTATATCAACAACTAGTCATCAGCCAAGCCAACACAGTTGGTTTTATCAGGCTATCAACAATAACACATGCACTTATATCAACAATAAATGACCATTTCTAGGTTTCATTTCTAGTAGTGAGTTCTAACTCCATTACCCCATATCACACAAGAGACCACTCCCTTATCTGAGTTGACATTCCCTCAAGAATGTCTCCTTCTCTGTGCTTTTTAGTAGAAGGTAGGATGAGATCAATCCATTGTCCATATAGTGTACAACACTAGACTACATCTATTTAGCCTGACAACACAATCAATATAACCATAGTCGTTAGCGTTATTGCTCTAAAACTATAAACACATTTCACATCATTCACTATCAAGTATTGAGACACCAAGAGTGTGTCCACTCCCTAGGGTGTAATCAATATTGAAAAACCTTTCCATGATCCGACATCGGGAAAGTGTGCACCCCATTCTAATGTGAACCATGTAGGCCCTATTCATACTCAAGTAATCTTCCATAATGGAAATAAAATCGAAACATGCTCTGCATATTGAATTTAACAATTTGACATGCACATTCTTAGCTAGGGTCAAAGAACACTTATCCATTTGCCGAGGTAGTATTCCTTTGTTAAGGAGGAATGGGGTCTCCCTTCTTTGAGTTGAAAGTCCCTCTATTTTCCATCCCAATTCCTCTTTACATTTCATATCCACACATGTCTTACCGACATAACCTATACCATCTCATTCATGTTGCTTACCAAACATGCAGTGCAGATGAGACATTCCCAAAATGTACAATGGAGTTTCACCCGAAACCCATTTCCAAGATAACGGAAAAACCTTCCCATGAAGTTGGGCTCCTGTGGGCCATCACACATGATATTCCTATAATGTGTACCCTAGCATAACATGAATACCCACTTACAATGCATCCTCCTGACACAATCTTATGCAAGCCAATAATGATTAGTAGTTGTCAGCACTTTCTCAATTCTTAAATTTAAAATCCCAAATTAACAACTCATTCTGCATACAAACTATTTTTATAGCCATGAGACTCTTCTCATGAGATTTGTCTCTTTCGCAGGGTAGATTTCGGCCTTTGTCATGGTATTACCCACATTTCCATTCCCCAAACAATCTACCCGAAACCTGAACCTCAGTCAGCCAAACACTTAGTAAGTCTTGATGCATATAAATTTTTCATTGTTGCAACCATCATTGAAGCATTTCCAAAATTTATAAAATTCAAACACTTCCAGCTGTCAATCACATAAATATTACCAAAACTCATTTACTTCATGCAATCATTATCATACTAAAATTTGCAAGGTCACATCATTTATGCCAAAATGAAATGTTCAGATACTCCTTACTCTGTAAGCGTATCATTGTACCACCTTTCCCTTCCATAAAGCATTTCCAATAGTCAATCGATCATGACTACCCTCTTCATGCACTTACTATCCTACATTCATAATAGCTCTTGAAATGGTTCCAGAATTGTCATCAATTCATCATTTCAGCCATTAGTTATTTATAATAACACATACACTATCTCTATGCATTCATGCAATGCATCACAACATTTGCACCCATACTTATGTAATCAGTTACTCACACCCTTCATATGCATCCATTCAATGCATAACTACAATATTTATAAAATCCTTTAATGCATATCCACTCGACGCTACCTTGCATTGATTCAAGAATATTATGCATTCAATCATACCATGCATGGCCTAACCATAACTACTTCAATCAAGATCATCAGTGCTTACTTTCCTTGGGCTACTAAGTGTTAAATTTTCATATGCTAAGCTATATCATTAGTATTTCATTTTGATTTCGCAACAAAAGCATATAAACAGGATCAATGAAAGATAGACAAGCACAATCATACAAAAGGAACACAAAGATTTATCCTGGGAAAACCCTAAGGAAAAAAACCCAGCAAAATCTTCCTCAATATAGATGCCCCAAAAAGGTAAAAGGGTAAAACCAACAATGAGATCAAAAACCTGATCCTCCTCCTTCTCCAGCTACTTCTCTCCTCCACAAGTGCGCTACACAAGTGAGTGTGTGTGTCACAAATGAGGAGCACTACACCTCTATTTATATTCATTCGTTCACTTAAGTTAACTCATTTGTCATGTAGGCTCGAGTTAATCATGTAGGCTCGAGTTACACATGTAGGCTCAAGTAACCACACTAGGGTGCTAATGACCCACCTTTACAATTAGAGGGGACTGCCTCATGACTCTTATTAGTTCTTCCGATTAGGAGCATCGGGCTACAAAGTAATACAAGTGGTTCTCTCGGTAGGACCATTGGGGACCACAAAGAAATACATATAGAATATTCTTCGAAGTTACAATATTTCAACACTCCCCCTTAACGAGAAGGGTATTCTATAACAACATAAAAAACAACAATAATAGGAGAGAGATAGAGGACATCATCAGGGTGATACATCTATAAATCATTGGAATCTTTTCAACATCATGTAGCCTTCATCTTCAATCTTTAGTCTTCAGCATCATCAGTACTTTGACTGCTTCGATCAGCAGCATCTTGACTCTTTAATTAGTAGCAACATCTTCAGCAATTTGACCTTTCGATCAGCAACATATTCAGCACTTTGACCTTTCAATCAGCAACATCTTCAGCACTTTGACCTTTCGATCAGCGACATCATCTTCAACACTTTGACCTTTCGATTAGCAACATCATCTTCAACACTTTGACCTTTAGATCAGCAATATCTTTTTCAGCACTTTGGCCTTTCGATCAGCAACAATATCATCATCATACTCTGATCTTTCAATCAGACTTATCATTATCATCAGCCTCTGATCTTTTGATCAGAACCATCATCAATCGAACACCATCATACTCTAACATCAATTCATCATCATATTCTGATCTTTCGATCAGTACGTCATAATCATCATACTTTGATAATACGGCATCATCATCATTACATTCTGATCTTTCAATCAGAAACATCATCATCATCATTTCATTTTGATCTTTCGATCAGAAAACATCATCATCATCAACAACATCATAAAACATCATCATCATCATATTCTGATCTTTCGATCAGAGAACATCATCATCAGCAACTTCTGATATTTCAAGCAGAGAAACATCATCATCATCATATTCTGATCTTTCGATTAGAGAACATTATCATCATCAGCAACAACATCATCATCATATTCTAATCTTTCAATCAGAGAACATCATCATCGGCAACAACTTCTGATCTTTCAATCAGAGAACATCATCATCAGCAGCAACATCTAATCTTTCGATCAGAAACATCATCCTCATCATAAAAACATCAACATGATCCTTCCTTTCAGAATTACAAGATTTAGGTCTTTACCGAGTTACCGATGATCCTTCCTTTCGGAATTATGGGATTTAGGTCTTTACGGAGTTACTAACCATCCTTCCTTTCAGAATTACGGGATCAACACATTTGTGGAACTCAGACAATCCTTCCTATTGGAATTACGGGATCAATTCAATGATCCTTCCTTTTGGAATTACGGGATTTAGGTCTTTATGGAGTTACTAATGATCCTTCCTTTCGGAATTACGGGATCAACACAAACGTGGAACTTAGACAATCCTTCCTATTGGAATTACAGTATCAACACATCTATGGAACTCAGACAATCCTTCCTATTGGAATTATGCGATCAATTCAATGATCCTTCCTTTCAGAATTACGGGATTTAGGTCTTTACGGAGTTATTAACGATCTTTCCTTTCGGAATTACGGGATCAACACAGATGTGGAACTTAGACAATCCTTCCTCTAGGAATTATGGGATCAACACACGCTCTTGAGTACTGAAGTCACCAGATCCATTCTGAACCTAAGTTCAAGGATGATACAATCCTACCACATTCACGGGGACCGAGATCTCTGGATACATTTTGAACTAAGGTTCAGGGATGATGCAATCCACCACTTTCACGGGGGACAAGACCTATGGATACATTTTGAACCGAGGTTTAGGGATGATGCAATCCACCACTTTCACGGGGGCCGAGACCTCTGGATACATTTTGAACTGAGGTTTGGGGATGATGCAATCCACCACTTTCATGGGGGCTCAGACCTCCACATACATTTTGAACCAAAGTTCAGGGATGATTTAATCCCACCACATTCACGGGGACCGAGGTCACCGGATCACTTTTGGACAGATGTCCCAGGATAATACAATCCCTCTTCATTCTCGAAGACCGAGGTCTCTGGGTCACTTTTGGGCAAGTGCCCAAGGATGATACAATCCCACCACATTCTCTATGACCAAAGTTACCAGATCACTTCTGGACATATGTCCCGGGATGATACAATCCCACTGCAACATCACTACTCCCCCTTTCGAGGAAGGTCTTTCTGAACCACACCAAGATTGTCTCGAAAGTGTTTGAAATTTACTCAAGACAGAGGCTTTGTCAGTGCATCATCATCTAAACCATCTTCATCTACATCTTTAGTATGTGAATATTGAACTCTCATCAGGTCACCATCATTTGCATCTACAGTATGTAAATACTGAAACATCATCTATATCTTCAGTATGGGAATACTAAAATCATCATCATCTATATATTCAGTATGGGAATACTGAAACATCATCATCTGCATCTTTATCTTGAATGTAGAATTACCAGATTTCTATGTGTTATGACGGAACACAGGGTTCTCTATTATTGTTGGGCTTAGGGCAGACCCGGGTTCTTATGCTTTTATCTTCGCACCAACAAACAGACCCACAGTGTTGTCCCTTTCGGCAACAACCCGCGAATAGGTTGCAGTCTCACCCGAAATAGCTATGGGGTGCCGCAGAATCAGGTTTCTATAGGCAAAAGAAGGATATTACTGTACCTTTATCCTTAACAAAGAATAATTATGCAATACAGAGCTTCGACATTCACTTAAATAGCTTCGTAGTTTAGATAAAAAGACAGTTTCTTGCTTAAACCTTAATTGGGAATTCACAGCGAAGTTAATACTTATCAATTTATCTTACTTTATCATTCATCTACTTATCAAATTCATAAAAACATAACAACACAAAATGAAAAGAACCACCACAACACAAGATATATGTGGTTCACCCCCAGTGTAGGGGCTACATCCACAGAACTGCGTTTATATTCAACAATTTACAAACACACAGTTCTAATCTGCACATTCAGCTGCAGATCTTCTCAACAACCCAAAACTGTGCACTTAGCTGCAGAACCATTTTCAAAACTCTCTGTGCACTCAGCTACAGAGGTCATCCACGCACTTAGCTGGGACTTAGCCTTAACCCCAAAAATATACCTTAGCTTCTTTGCATCAAATTATCATTATCACAAAAAAACCTACTTGAATCCTTTACATAAGTGCTTATTTATACAAGTGCACTATTACAATACCATGGGCTTAAACCATGGGTACCCAAAAACCATGGGACATTTACAAAAAGAGGGGCTTCGACCCAACCCTGAAGCCCCTAAGACTATTTTGGACCACAACTCCACTTACAAGCTTCACACCAAAACCGCGGAGTTGCCAAAATTAAGGACCTTCAAGGTCTGAGCCCCAACAATTATCACAACTTTTGTTATCACATAGAATCAATGTATTATCCATCTTCAGTTCAAAGAGACCTGATATCAGCTTCCGAAGCCATATGGCTTCACAATTTGGCAGAGCAATCTGCTATGTATTCTGCTTCAGCCATGCTACGAGAAACACTGGACTATTTCCTACTAAACGATGAACTCATAGCAGACCCCAAATAAAATCATCTACCTAATGTTCTTTTCCTGTTTGAGATACTTCCAGCCCAATCTGCATCTATGTAGCCATACAATCTATACTCATGGCTACCATCATAATATAAACCAAAGTCTATAGTCCCTTTCAGATATCTCATCACATGTTTTGCAGTTACTAGGTGAACCCGTCTTGGTTGAACGAGATATTGACTTAAGGTGTTCACAGCAAAACAAATGTCTGTTTTGGTATTTGTTAAGTACATCAATGACCCAATGATCTGTCTGGAATGAGTCATATCCACTAACTCTGATGAGTCATCAGCTAACAGCTTCAGGTTGGAGTCCATGGGTGTGGCCATGACTTTGCATTCCAACATATTGAATCTCTTCAATATCTCTACTACATACTTTCCCTGGTTGAGAAAGATTTTTTCTGAACTTTGCCATTCTTCCAGACCTAGGAAATAATGCATTAACCCAAGGTCTCAAATTCTTCTTCTAGTTTTTTCTTGCTTTCCATGACCTGTTTCTCATTTCCTTTCAAGGATAAGTCATCCACATATAATAACAGGATGACAACTTCATCTTCTACAACCTTGAGATAAATGTTAGGATAAGCTTTGCCCTTGGTAAATCCCATGCTCGACAAGAAACTATCTATTCTTCCATACCAAGCTCTGGGAGCTTGCTTAAGGCCATAGAGGGCCTTCTTCAACTTGCATACGTGATTCCATCTAGCTTCAACTTCAAATCCTCGTGACTATTCGATGAAAAACTCTTTCTCAATAATACCATTAAGGAAGGCTTGTCTTTACTTCACCATGGAAGAAACTACCATGATAGTTCTGAAGGAAGTGTACCTTGCTTCCTGGAGTAAGTGTCTCTTCAAGATTAATTCCCTCTTTCTGAAAGAAACTTCTGGCCACAAATCTTGCTTTATACTTCTCGATACTTCCGTCAGTTGTATATCCATTTGGAATATACAATAATATTTCCTTCTGGTTTGGGAACTATATCCCATACATCATTCTAGTATTCTTTCATCATAACATCTTTCATGAGTTCGTCTTGTCAGATCATCAACATATCCTAGTCTTCTGCATTCAACTTTGAAGGTTGGAACCCACTTTACTCTTGGTAAAGTCTCGATCCATCAAGAAGCTGTCCATCATGTCGTACCATGTCGAACTCAAATATCTTCTGTAGTCACTCCCCTTGAAGTGAAGTATTATCTTCCTTCTTCATTCTGTACAGGTGGATATATACTGATCAATAGAGTATGGCATGTCATAGTCTATTCTTTCTGAGGAAAATCACGAACCTTTCTTTGTACACTTGTTCTTGTAGATCCATATGGAGGATACTATGTACTTCCCTTTATGTCTTGAAATCATATCGTATACATCATTCCCCATGATCAACTGTTATTCTTTGATCATAATTTCTTCATAGCATTCTTTTCTTCATCTTGATTTATCTCTCATACCCATGGTGGTCTTCATATTTTGAGGTGGATCTACCGCTCTCTGAAGCTCTTTCTTCTGTCATGGTGTCTCTAACCCTGGGAGCTTCATATTCATGTTTATTGAATTGTCATCACTTGTTCTTCGGAACAAGTCTCGTCCTTATTTTCTTGTAGGAGGTTGTATAGGACCTTTCCTACAATTCAAATGCACCAGTTACATGGTTAGAACTATTTCATAAAACATATGCATACCGAAAAATTCTTATGCATCATGCAACTATTTAGCCAATACAACATTCATCCATATTTCACAGAAACTTTCTAGATGCCTTCTATCTCTACCATGACATCATTGAGATTGTGCACTAATCCAATATGTCAACAAAGAGGTTTGATAAGTAGCACTGGAGAGTTTTATAGCACCATAAGGTACTTACCCATCACATTCATATTATTAGTATTAATGTAAACAATCTATCACGCATAACACATCAACTGAATACAATCAAATGCATAACAAAACAATATCATGAAATGGCAATTGAATACTTATATTTTATTTGTTTCATGGGTAGAATCCATATTGATCATTATACTTTATCATCTTCTTCATTCATAAAATCATCATTTCTTATCCAAATGATAAGATGAATAAGAGGTTCTTCAAGAATTGAGTTTTTCATATTCCTCATCGCTTAAGGGATCTTCTTTGAATGGTGAGAGCTTGATCTTCAATTGCTCCCATCTTATTCTTCTCTTGTTATTAGTAGAGCTGAAAGCAATCACTTAATTATGGCATACATTCTTCACATGAATGAATCCCATGATCCTGGGAGGCCATTCAAGGTGGCTATCACCACTTCTGCATACTTCTTCTTCTACTGCTTCAAGTTGTTCTGCATTCTAAATCTTCACATTCTTCAACTGTTTTCTCAAAGCCATCTTCTAATTTAAGTTCTTATCTTCAAATAGATTGATAAAGGAATCAAACATCTTTGGTGTCTTTAGGGAAGACACTTGTGGTATAAGTTGATCCGTGAATGAATCAACAATGATCTTCTTGGCCTTGATCAAGTTCTTCTTGTGTAAGTCTTTGAGGCTCATCTCCCTCTAGAATTGGAACCTCTATACTCATGTAGGTGTCCAATTCATTTTCTTCAGAGAGATCAAATACTTCCATGACTGTAATTTTTCAACTTCACAAAGCTTATCATCAAGCTGATGTGATATATCATTTGAAAAGAGAACCTCAAATGCAAATAGCAAAATATTAGATCTTACCGATTTGAGGTGTCCGCCTGCTGCCAGAGCTCACTGATCTAGGGTTTGTCAGAGAAACCCTAATTTTTAAAAACTTGGAATCTTTCATATCTGATTGGATAGAAATATATATCTCTTAAATTGGATCTGTCCAATGTACTCCTTTTCTGAAAACAGTGGAGGGAAGCTCCCGGAACAAGAAGCCCTAGTTTTCCAATTTCTTTTGCAGAAATGCCTGTTACTTTTTCTATGATATCTCCAAAATTACTGCTCCTCTATGTCTGAAATTTCTCACTGAGGTAACCTCGCATGTTCTTGATCCAAAAAAATAGGTTTCATCAGAATTGGTTTCAACAATTTGTATTCATGATCATTTTCCAAAGGTGACCTGTTACAGGACTGTTCATAATAGTGAAGTTGTACAGAATTCCATGTGTCACTGGTTCATCTTCAGGTTCGGAAATTTGTACCACAAAAAGTAAAGTCTATTCTCTTTCTAGAAAATATTTAGGAATTCCATTTGGACCTATGTATCCCACGCTACATAAATTCTCCCCAGGTGTCCTGTTTAGGGATGAATTCTGGAAGAGGTTGGAACCCTAACTTGGAGGGGTCATATCCCCTAGAATATAGCGAATCTGAGGCTGAAGTTTGGAAATAGTGTAAATCAGGATTTTACCATCTGCCTCTGCAATTTTCAACTACTGATACTTTGCCAATATTAGGATATAGCGAATGTACCAAAAATTAGCAGTTTTAGTATTTAGGGTTTTTCCAGATTGGGGTCAAACTAGGGTTTGACTTTCCTGGAGTTTCACCCAACCAAATTTCTTGATATAAGTCTCTAAAATTCGATTTTGATGAGGAGAAAAATCCTATGCTGGGCTCACTCAAAAAATCTTCTTCTGTAAAAAGCCCTAATTTTCCACACCAAAACTGAAAATGCTCAGAATTGAATTTCACTTCGACAAAAAGATGTGCCCTTCAATGGAGAGTCAATCTAGCCTTCTTTTGCTGATCGATAATGGATAGAGACCCAAAAAATAAGAAGCCATATATTCTTTATCTGCACAATGTCTTCTTTCAGGGTGGCTCTGATACCATGTTAAATTTTCATATGCTAAGCTAGATCATTAGTATTTCATTTCGATTTCATAACAAAAGCATATAAACAGGATCACTGAAATATAAACAAGCACAACCATACAAAAGGAACACAAAGATTTATCCTTGGAAAACCCTAAGGGAAAAAACCCAGTAAAATCTTCCTCAATATAGATGCCCCAAAAAGGTAAAAAGGTAAAACCAACAAGGATATCAAAAACCCGATCCTCCTCCTTCTCTAGCTACTTCTCTCCTCCACAAGTGCACTACACAAGTGAGTGTGTGTGTCACAAATGAGGAGCACTACACCTCTATTTATATTCATCCGTTCACTTAAGTTAACTCATCTGTCATGTAGGCTCGAGTTAATCATGTAGGATCGATTTACACATGTAGGCTCAAGTAACCACACTGAGGTGATAATGACCCACCTTTACAATTCAGGGGACTACCTCATGACTCTTATTAGTTCTTCCGATTAGGATCATGGGGGTACAAAGTAATACAAGTGGTTCTCCCGGTAGGACCATCAGGGACCACAAAGAAATACATATAGAATATTCTTCGAAGTTACCATCGGGGACCTTGCATTGATTCAAGAATATTATGCATTCAATCATACCATGCATGGCCTAACCATGACTACTTCAATCAAGATCATCAGTGCTTACTTTCCTTGGGCTACTAAGCTCATCACAACATAATATAGGCATGACACATTTCTATATGAATGCAGTATAAAATTCAAATACCCACAAGATATGAGACCTATTACCTTTACCACTCCATGCAATTGTCATAATTAAACTCTTACCTTCATGGGTCCTACTTACACCCTTGACATTACCAGTTTGGTTGGTCCTTTGCAGGAGATTGCAGAATTTGCCCGCTAACTTTTGATTCTGGATTTTTTTCCTTATCCCTTTCTCCATAGGGTTGCTAGTCACATTCTTTATAATCAGCAACATATTTAGCCATGTCCATGTTGTCATTGGTTTTTCCACTAATGCCAACACCAATGCAATAATTATCATTAGTGGCTCATTATAAATGTATAATTCTCACTATTCTTACCAACATGTAATATCCTATGCATGCAAGGCATCTCCTCATACATTTCATGTATAAAAATTGCAATCATAATTATCAAGATGGGGTTTAAGAAAATTTCCATTCTCAAGTTCCTCATCCTTGCATGGAACTCCTCTTCCACACAACAGCTGGTTTGACTTCATGGTCTTGCTACCTCTAGGCATGCAATTCTTGGATTTGTCCATATTGACAGCAGCACATTATCTTTCAAGAAATCACTAGTACTTTTCTGCTCCACACTCAAATTCTGGTGACTCTCCCTTGTTCCCTACTGGATAAGCTTTCCAATGCCTATCCACATGCTTCATTCTGACCTCGGGTGTGAAAACCACATCATTTCAAAAATGATGGCAAAACACACCACTAATTTTTTTTTTGTTTGAAATGCAAGTTTCAGCCACCTAGGGTTTTCTTTCTTGTCAGTCCTGAAACTGCTGAGAAATCCAATGAGAAATTCACTGCAAAAACCACTGGAACAATATCTGGAATTTGCTAAAAATTCCACTCAAAACAGTTGAAAGCTACTTGAAAAATCTACTTGAAACCCCAATTTTTCTTTCTCCCTAATCGGATCTCTTTCCAACTAAGTTTTTGACGTTTCGGTGGCCAAAATCTCTACTTTCCTCCGCGCTCATTGGCAACATGTTCATCTATTTTCTTCAATCGTTTTGGTGGCCAGAACCACTAATTTTCTCCGCTGCATTGGATATTTCATCAGCTAAGGTTTTACGCTGTATCGACAGCTCCAACGACTGTTCGTCAAGTGGATAGTCCATTAAACAGCCACAACTGCGGCCAACAAATTGACTGTGGTTTCTGCAGACCATATAAACCCGTCGGTGATTTCGTCAACTAATTTTCAGTGATCTGATCCACTAGTATTCCCCACTACACCGACGATTCAAACAACAACCCTTTCCACAGCGTAGATGACTAGGGCACTATCCATCAAGTGGATAACTCCTTAGGCATCCGCAACGACGGAAATCAAACTCACTGTGGTTCCCATGGACCGTAACTATAACATCACGTCATCGGCACCTTCTTCATTTGTCGATTGGAGATCCGCTTGTCTATTTTTCTCCATTGTATCGGGTCTGTAATCATCTTACCTTCCGAACTTAATCAACGATTAGAACCGTTAAGCCTTGCGCTGGATAGGTGATGAAACCAACTAACCGTTGCATCGGTGGTCAGGTGAACTGTGCATTACGTGACTAGTTGTCTATGCTTCTGCAATGGTGGCCAATGAACCTTCAACGTTTTTCGATCGATGGTCCCATCATCTAAATTTCACTGATGGCCGATGGTTTTCAACACTTCAACAAAATTTTGAAAATTTTCTTCTTCCTTCCATGTCGGCGAACCCAACAACTAATTTTTGCCGATGGCATTGGTGGTCTGAATGAATAAACTTTGTCGATGCTGAAGGTCAATATTGGTTGTTTCCTCAACTACATTGAGCCAAAGCTTTGGCAGTATTCGGCTGAGCTCCACCAAAAGTGCAGCTCCCGCATCCACTAAGTTTCACCGACGGCTGGCAATTCCCATACTTAGAAAAATTTTCTGAAACTTCTTCCTTAGCCATCTTCTGTTGCTTCACTAGCTCAACCATATTCTATTCTTTTCCATTGTTTCGGTGCCTTCACTATCTATTCTCCATCAAAAGTCTCGGGGTTTACCCTCTGTATCCTGCTACCGTTTTGGCATCCCTCAGCTGAACTGAGCCAGTGTTTCGGCTCGAACTTCATCTATTTTCCAACGACCTTATACTCAAGCACAAACTTCAAAATTTTATTCTCATCAGCTGTTAGAAGCACTGCGGCATCGGAAGTTGAAGCCACTATCCATCGAAAGGATAGTCCACTAACCAGCCGCAATGGTGGGCGCGCAATTAGCTAAATGTTTTTGATGTAGTCATCGACAGTTCCATCGTCTAATAATCGGCAATGAAATCATCTAACTTCCACTGATCGTCGATGATCGGACTTAGAATTTTTTTTTTCCAAAATTTTTATTTCCTTCTTCATTTCTCTGTCGGCGCCCTCGGAAACCCTTCCGTCTAAAACTTCCACTACGTCGGAGGTGCGTCCCACTAAATTTTTCAATGGCTGATAGCTTAAACACTTAGAAAAACCTCTGAAATTTATTTCGTGGTTTCTATCGGGCGGCCTTTCACTTAGGTCATCTGATGCATCGACGGGACTTTAGACTAAGTCCTCTGATGATTCGATGATCCCAATACTTAGAGGAATTTTCCAAAATTCTGGTCATGCACATATTTTCTCTATTTTTTGTTGGGCAGAGGACAATATTCCTATGCTAGCTGGATTTCTCATGGCCCTCTGAGGCCCAATTCTGCAACTTTAGCTCTATCACTGCAACTTCACGGCCCATTCAGGCCCATGCTGCAATATTTAGCTCTAATACCATATTGTAACATCCCCGACCTTCTGACCGGCGAAGAGGACGCTACCAAACTATCAGAAACCTCCAAGCAACTAGCCCCATGAACTTGAACAAGAATATAATGTTGAAATATGAAACTTAAAATATAAAGAATACTAAGATGCATAATCCTTAATATACATAGTGGAAGCAAACATACATTCATTCAAGTATACCACATGTTCATCATATTCATTAATCAGTAAATAAAAATGTAGAGACGAAATAGTCAAGAATACTCATCTTAAAAGGAATTCGTCCCGCAACCAGCTACGTCGCTACAATGTTCCACCCAACCATAGGCTAGCGTGCTCATCAATCTCTCAGCAACACTACCACCCCCAAGTTGGGCATGATTCCTCAAGGAATAAGGGTCAAATCAAGCTTACACATAGCCAAGGTACACAAATCAGCCAAGCCCACACAGTAGGTTTTATCAGGTCATCAAGGAGCTAGGAAAGGATAAATGCTAAGCTGGTGGCCTTAATGGAGAGTTAAGGATGCCTACACCAGAGTTGACCCGACTTCTAAGACATCCACACACCTGAAACCGGGAATCATTCCTTTCTTTGCTTCACAGTCCCTCAGGCCTTGAATTCCCTTTCCAATATTCTTCAAGGGTTGTGGAGAAGAAATCTAGCAGTCTCACTCTGTCCGAGTGGCTCCAAACACTATTTTCTCAAGAATACCCAACCTCTAATCCTACTCTCAATAGTCCAAATACCAACCACTGTATACCGCAGTAAAACAGATAGTTCACAGCTCTGTTGAAGAAGATGAAGACAATAGGGCGACAACCCCAACGAAAAGGTGAACTCAGCTCAAGTCAACAAGATGAATCAGAGTTGTTCTTGGCCCTAGCATGGCCAAAACAACTTAGAAGCAACCAAAGGATGATTGCATTCGTAGCAACACACAACATGGGAAAAACACAGTAAGCCACGAACAAAGGAGGGAAAAACCATAGTAAACTTCCAAATTAGAGGAAAAACCATAGTCCTGGCTCAACAGTGAAATGGAGGCAACATTACACAGTCCTAAATGGGAGAGAAGTCTAATTCTTAATCCTGGGAAAGAGAGAACAGGACGCATACCACAAGCCATGAGGGTAACACACATACACCCCTCTCTGCATGAAGGGACAAACTTAAACATACCACAGTCATCAAAAAGTGGAGATCCCCCCTGACTACCTGTGTTAGGGTAACTATGAATATATCTTGCCTGTGTGTGAAGAGAACCCTCGACGTGAGGATGGACTAGACCCCCCCAAAAAATGGGAGACCCTCATTGTGGAAGAGTGGAGAGAATGGGAATCGTGTCTATTCCAGCATGAGTGAATGAGCCAGCTAGCGGAGTGTGTGTGGGATAAGGACTAGCAGTCCTGTCAGCCACTACTTCCCCACCATAAATATTCCCAACTAACAGACAATATAAATTTACAAAGGGTGGTCAACACATGGCAAACTCCCAATGGTTCCCATGGGCTAGACAACCCCCCCTTAACCTTAGGAATCATGCCCTTTTCATTTAATGTTGCGCCGTCGTAGCTGGCTGTAGGTTTATTTTATTTTATGTGCACATTTACATGATGCCAAAACCATAATGTGCTGGATAGCATGATATACCATCACCAACGATCCCTATTTCCGAAACATACACAACCAAATCGATGGTGGGGCTTTTTCCTTTAGCTCCACACCACGATTAATTAAAAAATATACATCATGTATCTTTTAATGCCAACGGGGTCAAAACCGGGGTGTTACACTTTAAGTGTGTGATTTCTATTTATTTTAAACCATTTTTTGTAATTATGTGGCCAGCATACGTTTCTAGTTTTTCTGTGTAGATTAAACAATGGGAAACCTGTAATATGTAAAACCAGTAAAACTAAACACAACTAAAAATGCAACTTTTTAAATGAACAAATGTAAATCTGTAATGTGTCTACCATGTTATTGTATTCATCTTAGGCCAATAAAGAGTGTTGGGATCTCATCAAAGTGGGAACAAGCCCACCCGTAGATCCACAGGTCACTCTTCAAATGCAAGGTTTCTCAACAGGGAGGAGGTGAACGCCATGAAGCCCCCCACAGTCTCCACCCCCTATAGCTTCCAAGACACTTTTTTTTAGTGGTTTAGAGGAATAAAAAGAACAAGTGCTTATTACTATGCTTTCTCAACCCTTCGTATTATCTCAGAATAGCCCGAAGGGTGATGACTGAGTAGAGGAGGAAGGGTTGGGCAAGGAGGTTAATTTCCACTGATTTTAAAGATTGAAATAATAAAAAGGATTTGCCTAAATTTAACCAAGTATTAGACATATTTGCATTTGTAAACAACTAACCATGTACACAACCGAATGTAAAAAATACTTGTAGACAACATAGGTCACTTCTGGCTGCTGGACAGTGGTGACTGAGCTGCACAGAGAGTTCGAACAACAGCGACAGGAAACCCGAGAGTCAGGTTTCCCTTTTCACGACCAAACCTACACGAGGGTGGCTCCTATCATCCTAAAATAGGTGAGGGGGTTGCTCCTTTCGTCCTAAAATAGGCGACTGATCCTACAGAGGCAGGTCATTCCTGTCGGGGCCAATCTGGTGAGGTCTCCCCTTTAGGTCTAAAATAGGTGAGGGGGTCACTCCTTTAGGTCAAAAATAGGTGACTGAGCCCGTAAAATGGAAAAATTAAAATCAGAACCAAGAACGACCTACAGTAACTGGTACTGTGGCTAAATAGGATAGGGTCGGCCTCAAGAGGGCTCAACCAGTAACATAAATGGAAGAAAACTTGAATGAAAACTACTAATCAACTATTCAAAAAACATACAAAAACTATTAAACCCCAGGGGTCCTGTGGGATTGACCCAACGGAGTCGCCAAACTGTAGCCAAGGAAAAAACCTAGCTACATGCAGAAGCACCTACCTTCCGTCTATAGGATGGAAGGATAGAGTCTGTGGATGGAGAAATTGCTGCAACAAACTGTAAGAGGTAAACAAAGAAAAACTTGCAACAAAAATGTTAGAAACAACAACATATACATCTAAATAACCTACGGACTAAAAGAACAAAAGCAATGGAACCATATACCTTCCAATTGGATTTGAAATGGGGTCACCATGCCCAGACTCAAGAAGTAGCCTCTCCACAAGGTTGGATGGTGTGGAGTGAGACTCAACACACAAGAGGTTTAGCTAATGGAGGAGATGAAGTGATGGGGATGAGTGGCTTGAGAATAATGGTTTCTCAAGGCACTCATGTGGGCATAATAATGGTAGGAAGAAATGGACATGAGTTGATAGTGACCCCCACCCTCTTATTTATAGCTTTTTCTCTTGTTTTAGGGGTTTTAGCCCTTGGTTTGGGTTTTAAGCCCTTTTCACCTCTTTCTTAGCTCTCTTTGGGGTTTTTAGGCACTTTTAGGGTTTTTAGCCCCTTTTTTAGGGTTGGATCCCCTTTGTGAGCTATTTTGGCTCTTTTGTGGGGTTTTAAGCCCCTTTTTGATATTTTTTGAGCCTTTCAGGGGAAAGCATAGGTTAAACAAGGATGTGGGGGTCAACAAGGGTTAGGAAATGGATGTCTTCATGTGGTGCAGGCCATATGGAGCAAGTTGGGTAATTTTTTGGGTTAACAGTAAGGGTTTTAGAGTGAGGTAGATAAAAAGAGAGATATTAGTGTTTAGGGATTTAGAGAGAGAGATAGATAAAAAGAGAGATATTAGTGTTTAGATATTTAGAGAGAGAGAGATGGCAGGATAGTGGTTTAGAGAGAGAGAGAGAGAGATTGGGGGTTGGTGGTTTAGACATGGAGAGAGATAGATAGAGAGAGAGAGAGAGGTGGTTAGTGGCTTATAGAGAGAGAGAGAGAGAAAGAGAGGGAGAGACTAGGGATTAGGGATTTAAAGAGAGAGAGAGAGAGAGAGAGAGAGAGAGAGAGAGAGAGAGAGAGAGAGATTGGATTTTAATGGTTTAGAGAGAGAGAGACATTGGAGGTTAAGGTTTTAAAGGGAGACACAAATATAAAGAGAGATATTCGGAGTTAGGGGATTTAAGAGAGAGAGAGTGTGTGTGAAAAAGAATAAGAGAGAGAGAGATTGATTGTTATGAGTTTAGGGACAAACACAGGTAGAGAAGGGGAGTTAGGGTTTAGAGAGAGATTGGGGGTTAGTGGTTCAAAGAGGGAGAGAGAGAGAGAGAGAGAGAGAGAGATAAACCAAGTACATAATAAACCCGAATAAAACCTAATCTCTCTCTCTCTCTCTCTCTCTCTCTCTCTCTATCTATCAGGTTTATTCAGGTTAATTGATGTCTGATAGTTGTCATCCTATTGGCATATTGATGATTTTAATTATAAGTACTTTCCGTTTTTATGATTAGCCATTTATATATATCTATTTTATGTATGAATCTTCCAGCATGATAAGTTCTCCATCTCTGCACCATATTATCAAACCTCTGAACAGTGGTAGTTAGAAGCCTTATCCTTGATTGAGTGTCATGCATGTCTTGAGAGTGTGAGGTCCTGTAGGTCACCTGACTTGATCCACTTAGAAAACCATAGAAACATTTAAGTTACCAGGCATCCTTGAGCTACAACCTAGAGGAGTTTCCTGGAGTGATAACAAATTGGCATCATTGTTGGGGAGAGGAGATTGAAGCTCAGCTTCCCTGGGAGACGACATAGATCCTACTTTGATGATAGACAAAGTCCGGACACTATTTTGGTTGTAATCATCTATCTAGTGACTCCATTGGAATAAGGTGGCTTCAAGAAGACCTAGTACTAGAGAAAACCCTATAGGGCCACCAGTAACACCTGATTCAGATCCAGAAGAGATCCTAAGAAGATCTAGGGCTTCACTAAGGCATACCTCTAGAGCTACAAAGGAAGCTACATCAGGTATTTCAAGAGATATTCTGCTATTATTTATTCTGCTGAAACATTCAAATCTCAAGAATTTATAGATACATCATAAAATTTTAGGATTGAGGAATTTTCAAGCATTGTTGCTTGTGAAGATGTCATCCCTGGTGACTCCATGAAGGATGAATTCAGTGGCGACTCCAAAATATTAATATGTCAAAATCATTTGCTACTATGTTGGCTTGGAGGTTTGCACCTCTTGACTTCTCTCCAGTTCCTGGTTTCCCACATCCAGTACTTGATATGTCTAAATGGGGAGATTTTCTACCTGTTTTCAAAGAGGAGGAAGAAGACAATCCTGCAGAACACCTCCTCAAGTTTCACGAATGCATGGATCTATTAGATCAGTAGCATGAAGATGTTCATGTATTCATTATATGGTGATGCATGTCTGTGGTATTTTTCTTTACCTCCTTCCAACATTTCATCATTGAAAGATTTTCACCGAGCATTCACTGAGCACTATAAAAGGTACTGTTCAGATGATTTTGCATTTGATAATTGTTGTGAATAATATAAGTTGCATTCTCGGGATGAAAAATTAAATAGAAAAGAATATCTCCCTAAAGAGCTACCTCATCTCTCTTATGATATTCACGATGAGGTACTTTCCCATAAACATAAACTAGAAATGAATTATAAAGGAGTTGAAGGTTTTCCTAGCATCATTAAATCTGATTGTGGTGAATCTAAGGAATTGATTTCTTTAACTACACATGGAAATGATCAGCTTTATGTTGGTCAAATGATCATTGAAATCAGTCAGGCTAGCTCACAGTTTCCAGATTTGCAAATCAAGGGAATCTACAGTAACCATGAGGAACTATATTTTTAGGGACTGTCTAATCTCCAGCTAGAACATCAAGAAGATCTTCCTTCTCCTTATGAATATGTTGCTTCAAATTATGACAAGGAACCAGGGAATATTTTTCCAGATCTATTTCAAAATTTGGTTGTTGATACTCCTGTATTTGACCAATGCAGTGATGAGGAAGAAGATGTTAGAATTTGTGAAGACTCATTGTTTACTCAAATCTCATCTAGTTCTTCTTTTCAACAAATATATGATAAATAATGTGTGCATGCTGTGATAGATGCTTGTTACGAATCTGCTGCTCAAAAGTCCAATAAAGATATTTTTAGTTTTGGTATATCTTGCAAAGATATTATTGTGGAAGAGGAAATTGTTAGCTGTGATAAGCCAGCCTATCATCATGATGAATTCAGATTACATGAAGGGGAGCAGAAAGATTCAGATCAGCTGTTGAGCTTGCATTTTGATCAGACAAAGGTTGAGCAGTCCACATTCAATATTGGCATCAGTGAAGGAAAATATCAGCAGCATAAAAAGGTATTTCCTGTTGGATTTTATGACCCTATTACTGAATATCTAGAACTTATGAGCATCATAGAGATCAAAATATTTTTGTCAGATGATAGCTGGTTCTGTCACCCTTTGAAACTACATTGCTGCATACTATGGTTTCATTTATTTTTCAAATCAAGATCAATGATAAGTTCAGCAAATCAGTTTCTGACATGGATTCATTGGAAGCATGAGGTCACGTGATAGGAACCCTCCGCTGATTAGAATTAGGAGTAGGAATAGATAGGAAAATAAGCTCTTAATATGCGCAGCTAGGTCATTTTCAGTTGTTTTCATGAATAAGCAAAGCGGGTTATAGGCAGGTTGCAGGGGATCGGTTATAAAAGACAAATGAATCCATGCCCAATGGAACACGAGAATATGGCTTTAATTATTCTTTTTCAGGAAAGGCATTTTCATCTGGGGTTCTTGGGACCTCACAGGGAGGTTCCCATCCTCAAGTAGGAGCCCGATGTTATCTCCCAAAATAAATTTCTTTTCAATAAGTTCACTCATACAATTTATTTTTTGATAGGATGAATATTTCAAGTCATATTATGAAAGACATTAGGGTGAATAACAAAGTTGGGATATTTGATGTTATGTTATTTGATAAATTTTAAAGTCTTAGCTTTCGGTGGCTTAGGCGAGATTTTCAAGAGCTCATTAGCCACCGAAAATCCTAGATTCTAACAACTAATAGTTTAACGCAGGACCATATTATCCACTGAAAGCTCACTCATTACATTATTTGCTAAAATTCTAGTAAAATGACTTTCGGTGGCTTTGGCAAGCTTTCCAACAGCTCATTAGCCACCGAAAAGATTTGGTTCCAGTAGCTTAACAAGGGTTTTCTGGAGGATGTTGACCACCGAAAGAAAATGAGATACGTTGTGGAAGAAAAAATGTTTCGATGGCTTGGGAGAATGTGTTGGAATTTCATTAGCCACCGAAAGCTCATCTTTCAACAACTAGCAAATAAAACCCTAAATACTCTTAACCACCTAAAAGGTGCAGGGAGGAGGACCCGCTTAAAAAAATCAAAACACAGGTTTTCATGGCTAAGGGTTGTTTCAAAATGGTCTCTAAGCCACAGAAAGCAGACTTTCGGCAGCTAAGACCAAAATTTCAGAGCGCTTTAAGCCACTGAAATAGGTGGTTTACTATGAAAAGGCATCATTTTAAAGTGGTGATTCTGAGCGACTAAAAAATCATTTTGCAAAACGCTCGATGGTTTTTGTTCCCAACATGTAATAGAAGAATAAACTCTCTCAATTTTCCTATAGGTATTTCATATTGGGAGAATCGAATCCATCTCTGAGCCCTAATTTTTGGATCTCGAAATTTCCCTGTTTTACACGTGTTTTTGAAATACAGATATATGGAAAATGGAAATGAATTTCAAAAAAATGAGAGAGATTATTTTCAAAAAAAAACTAATCTACAAAAACCTCTTTCAGTTTATACACAGGTATCACATATTTTGAGAACAAAATGCATCGTTGAGCCCCAGTTTTCAGCAGTTTGGCCAAATTTTTAGGGAAAAAGTTGACCTAACAAGGTAGGTTACATCAGAAAAATGAAGAGTTTACTTGACCAACACCTGAGAAAGAGTAGGATGAACAAAGAGCAGATAGCTTCTCAAGTAAACCTAGGTCTCAAATAGTAAACAAACTGCTAGAGGAGATACAGGAACTAGAGTTTTTGGACAGGGAGATAAAGAGGAATAACGACATTTTGACCAAGAGGAATAAGTAGTTGGACAATTCTGTTATAGAGATGAGTGTATGTCCTATTGAAAAGAAGGAATTTGAGGCTGATGAAGGACAACACCAGACTTTATAGAATGATCAGATTGATGATATTACAGAAGAAAAATTCAAACCCTAGCCCTCAAACGCAGCTTGCACTGGAAACCCTAGCAGAGGCAGCAGGAAGCTGTCAGGATCCAAAGGTAGCCCATGATGTTTCAAATATTATGCAAGCTGAAGAAATACCAAAATATCAACAGTAAAACTGAAAAGGATGTAATTTTGGAGGTTTCCTATAAATTTTGCTAGAACAGGGCTTTCGGTGGCTTAGGCAGATGCCGAAGCGGTTCATTAGCCACCGAAAGCAACGCTTTCGACAGTTAACAGACCCGAAATTTTGACTCGTTAACCACCGAAAGCAGAAAGAGACACAGAAAGAAATTTTTGCATAAAAGACCAATTTTGGTAAATATACCTAGCTCAGGGATGAAGTGTAAAAGCTTAATATTGCTGAATTGCACCATCAAAGGAGGCTTGTTCCAGTTTTTGAAGACACATCAAAGGGGAAAGTGTCACAAACCCTACATGTTTTAGAAAACAATGACTTATCTAGCAGTGAATCAATTATAGCTTTACCCTCAGTACTCACCGCAGTCATCAAAAGGTTGAAACAGTGAACAAGTTCTACAATTAGATAGACTAGTAGTTAAATTAGGGTTTTTCGACCTAATTATGCAAAAACAATTATTTTGTCTATTTTTAGTAAATTAGATCCAATTTTTTAGGATCTGAATATTTTTGTAAAGGTTATAAAGCCTAAGACTTATGTTATTGAAAATGTTTGACTTCAGGGACTTGTAGACCATTACTATTGTCAAGCTTCTCATATTGCTCACGACCTAATATAAGCTCTTTTTCTATCATATGTTCAGCTTCCATTTCTTGTCTATTTTGTGCTTATGCTTGAATGTGTTATTCAGGATTATTCAGGTTAATTGATGCCTGATAGTTGTCATCCTATTGGCATATTGATGATTTGAATTATAAGTACTTTCCTTGTTATGATTAGCCATATATATACATATATATATATATATGTGTGTGTGTGTGTGTGTGTGTGTGTGTGTGTGTGTGTGTGTGTGTGTGTGTTTTATGTATGAATCCACCAGCATGACAAGTTCTCCATCTCTGCACCATATTATCAAACCTATGAATAGTGGTAGTTAGAAGCCTTATCCATGATTGAGTTTCATGCATGTCTTGAGAGTGTGAGGTCCTATAGGTCACCTGACTTGATCCACTTAGAAAACTATAAAAGCATTTAATTTACCAAGCATCCTTAGGCTACGACCTAGAGGAGTTTCATAGAGTGATAACACACTCAATGACACAAATATTACTAAGAATAGCATTGCAGCTGGTGAATTCAACCTTGTGCTCAACAATAGAGAAAAACAAGGGGGGAACCCAATATGAGACCCTTTTATAGAACATGTGGAATATCTAATCTCAAATTGGGACCCTGTTGAAGTTAATCCCCTGCGAGGCCACTTCACCTAGTCCAACAAAAGAAATGGTCCTAGCTACATTGTAGCTCAACTTTATAGATTGCTAATCCACATTGATATTTACCTCCTGGATCTTTCTATCTCCTCCCACATTATTTCCTCTAGTATTTTTTACCCAAAACCCATCTCTTTGATTCTCTAAACCTCGTTAAACCTTGGTCCCATCCCCTTTTTTTTAAACCCCCTTTGGCTCCAACATCCCCAAGACTTTTCTTTGACCCCTTATGAATGGTGCAAACCCTTTTCTAGTTCTTCTAACTATATTCTAGAACAAAATATTAATGATGTCAAAATAGTAATCAAAGAATCAATGAAATCTTCCTTTCATACCCCAAACAAGGAAAAAAAAGAGCTACAAGCTAGCCTATAAAAGATTCAAATAGAAATGGAGTTGGAATATATTACAAAACAACATCAAATGGAAGAAAAATCCCTCTATTCAAAAATATTTAAGGCCATGTTGATGTACAAACTAGAAGCCCAAAATGATGGACAATATAATCAATTGCTAATTTGACACAACTATGAACCCAACCCAAAGTGTCACCCTCGAAAGGGGATTCCATGATGAAGCTTTTGCTTGGAGTTGTATGAGAACAACCCCAAGTATACACCTAGCACTAGATTTTTAAAGGGTAGTGTCTAAGGATTAGAAAATATAAGGACTAGACACACTTTAGTTTAAGGTGATTTTTAAATATTATTATCATCCAATAAAAATATACATTCACCATAACATCAACTGCAGTAAAATATACAAAGTACCAAATCAACACTTAACCATCAACAAGATATAGCCATTTAAACATATAGAACTTTAATGTAACAACATTTACTCAATATATCATATTTTTCCAAAGGAGTCTAGACAGAAAGGGGCTCCACGCCATTTGTTTAAGAAACACTAGATGCAAATACTTCCAAATAGGCACTGAAAAAGAACAACAGTGGTGGCACACAACATCCAACTATCTAGAAACAACCGTGCTCACTCTCATCCAAAGGACATCTAACCATTTTGTTGGATTGGGGTAGTCTCCAAGTTGAAGGAACTACAAACCTACATAGATCCATCTTAATATGGATCTACAAAGCACCGAGAGGGATCCAATATCCACAGGTGCAAAGCTCTTTTAGAGTGGAAATGTTGAGAAAATGTGTAATGCAATGTTTATGATTTTAATTTATTTAATTGTTTAGTTATATATATATGCAATTCTAAATATTTGAAATTTAATTTGAGCCTGTTATTTTTTATAATATTTTATAAAAGACACGTGCTAGCTCAAGGATGAGCACGGAAGGAGTTACACATCTCCCCTACTGGGTTGTAGAATGCACCTCTTCGACGCAACTAGTGGATTTACATCACACATATTCTACCCAAACTACTATGATCAACTTCAATATATCGATTTTACAAACTTTCCAGAAATCATTTTCATATAAATTGTTGATTGTACAACATCAAGAGTAATTCTCCAAGACTTGTGTGGTAAGAATTCATGACATTGTTTTGTATCAAGTCTTAAGCGTCCTCATATGATTGAGGTGGTGATGTTGTATTGTAGAGCTTGTGAGTGATATTGAGCTGAGTCTTGTGAGTAATATCAAGATCGGTCTTGTCTTGTATCAAGATTGTGGACTTGTGTTGTATCAAGTATAGACTTGTGTTGTATCAAGTCAATGATTGTCATAGACGACACCCCATGAGAATGGATCTCCAATTATGGAGATGATCATTTGTTGTATCAAGATTGAAGTCTTGTGTTGTATCAAGACTATGGACCTCCATTTTTTTAGGTGTTTATACTATGTAATATATTGCTATTCATGGTTACTGAGTGTTATAAGTCTCCTTTAGGGATTAGCTATCGCTATGAGTGAATTACTTTAGAATATGACTATATGGCTCGAGGTAATATATATTCTCATCAATATGTATGGAATAATTCTTCTGAGTATGATATGATAAGATGGATAAATAATACACATATGGACCATGCATTAATTATTAATGATCATTAGATAAAGCATAGAGAAAGGGAATTCGAATTGCCCATGCAAATGTCTGAGTGAACTCAAGTTATAAATCTTCAGTAAAATATGAATGCCTTAGTCAAAACATCAATTGAACTATTAATGAATGTAATCAGTTAAGTAAATAAGAGCTTAATTTTCATAAATGAGCATGCATCAATTAACTAAAGAGATCCATGCAAATGTTAATAATAGAAATTGTGCATGGATGACACTAAGAGGAAGCAACGATGACACTTAAGTTAACCTATTAACTAAGTGATGAGGAGTCAATTAAAGATTAAGTTCAAGTAAGTTAACATTCAGTTCAAGTAAGTTAACATTTGGTTCAAGTCAATTAACATTTAGTTCAAGTAAGTTAACATTGAGTTCAAGTTAGTTAAACATTCAGTTCAAGACAGTTAACATTCAGTTCAAGTAAGTTCACTTTCAATTGAAGACAATGAGCATTCAGTTAAAGCTAATTGAGGAAAGAAAGGGCACAAATGTTTACATGGAGGGAGTTCTAGTTATCTCCTCCTTTTGAATGCACTATGTGGTGCTCTTAGTATGTTTACTAGGCCTCCTATGCGCTACCTTCTGCATGGTAGGTTTTTGGGCTTGTTATTAATATGTTAGGCATATGGCAAGTTCAATGCAGTTGCATACAATTGTTTTTGTAGGGTTATAATGGATCTCTCTTCTCTACTGTTGTGGTGATATTTCTTATTAGGAAATCTGCTTATGTGTTGTAAACCATTCTCTGAAAATCTATATATCATACTCAAAGAATTGTTGGGTTTTTCATCCTCCGTGTTTGGAGGGTTTTCCCAGGATATATCTTGTCTCTCATGGTTGATTGATTTATATGGTTTATTTATGAAGATGATTTATGTGGTTGATATATTAATGAGATTTGCATGTAGCTAATTTATGAGATTAACATGTGTTGAAATTGATTGATAAAAGTTTTAAAGTTCAAGCTTCTTCGATTTTACTCAAACATAAACATCGATGATATAAAATCAAGTACTTTGCAAATTATGCAATGATTTATATCAAATGCTATAAACTAACATCATCAAATTAAAAAATAATAAATTTATTAGAACATAAGATGCAAGATTAAACTTATAGATAATTTACTTAGATGTTGAGAAGATGACGCTTCTCCTATTATTGACTTAATGTTATGTGGATTAAATTAGATATTAGTCAATTCATGCCATGAGACAAAGTGTGTACCAATAGAGTAACCAATGATGATAATCACTGTACTTGCTCCAAATCCACAAAGGATGAAACAAGTTATTCCCCACAATTGCACAAGGAGATCTAGCTAAGATGAAACAAATTCAACCCAAAAACACAATGGTGAATGATCAAAATCACTCTAGCTCATTTGTGTTGCATGATACAACAAGAAATGAAATCAACCCAAAAATACAATGGCCAATGATCGAAATCACTCTAGCTCATTTATGTTGCATGATACAACAAGTAATGACCTAATAGCTTGTTACAATAGGTGACTTGAAGTCTTGAAAAAGACTTGTTCAAAAATATTTCACCAGTCTTAATGGTTTTTGATGCCCCAAATTACAAAAGGTTATTCATTTACAATAATATGTTGAGGAATATGCATCCCATGCCAACAATTGTTAGAAGCTTTATCCAATAGAAGACGTCCAACATTTTATTTTGTCAAATAAATTCTCCCTCTTCATGCCAATGATACCAAACGATGTATGATTTATCAATCAAAGTGGGTCCACCTTTTAATACAAAACTCTTCCTATCACATAATACCAACTTTCAAATAAAATTAGGATCACACTAATATTTAAATACCAATAAATATTCAAAAGAAATCTTGGTCTTCTTTTAATTTGAAATATATTAACTTACTCTTGGGGTAATTGTAATGATCAATGATCTAATAATGAACATGAGGGAGATATTCGTCAAATCAGTACTCGCGAAATGTCAAATAAAAGTAAATCTTGATCGAGCCCTTACCCTTATAAACTTCAATGTATGGAATGGATTATAATGACCCTCTAAGCCATAAGAAGAGATGTTGATTTCAACCTTGATGAAAGCTTTCAAAAAAATTGTAGTTAAGATGAAAACAAGTGGAACATTTGGGTTTTAGCTCATCCTCGAGGAAAAACATGATAAAAATTTAATGATATTTCACACTTCGATCTAAGTGGCTAAAAGAGAAGGGCGTTGATTTGCAACGATCTACTCAAAATAGAATTAAAACGATTTCATAATTGTGTCAAATGAAGATTTCTTGGAAATATTGATTTTCATAATTTGGGAGGGTTTTCAACCAAATCGTTGGGCTCAAATGATATTATTAAAATTTTAGACCTTGGTTTAAAGTTTGTTATTCATAGTAAACATATAAAAAAAATTTCACAAGAATAACAATAACAATTACAAGATCTAATTGAAATGAAAGTTAATGAAATCTATTATTGTATTTAGATTTTTTATTTGCAATAAAATGTGATTAAAACATATTTGAGAGTTGATTAAAAATAAAGATTTTGGCTCGTTTTTAATAGATCCAAGATTTCAAAATATGATGATTAAATTGTTATCCTAGGAAATTTTAATTTATTCAAGATCTTTTTAAAATGATTATTCCAAGCATATGAAGTAGTAAATAGAAGAATTTCAAAAAAATATGTAGAAGAAAATGTTGGGAAGATCACACCATCAAATTAGTTTTGTAGACTAGTGCCATGGTAGAAGAAAATTGGGGAAAATGGAGTCAAGAAACATGAAGGGGCTCTATAAAAGTGGTTGAGCATCCACCAAGAGGAGGAACACAATCAATCCAAATGCGTGGATTCCATAAAAGCATGACTTGAAGATCTTCAAACCCTTTCCAATACCTATAACCCTAGCTCAATAAGAGGTAAACACAATCCACATGAAACTATGGTAACAAGTGTTATCAAGGTCAATTCTTTAATTAAAGTCAATATGTCAATTAAAATTGAAAAGAAGAAGGAAAACCATTAATTACAATTCTATTAACATAATATCAATCAATAAAATAATGCAATTCGATATTACCTTCCTAGAAACTTAAATTACTCACATCAATAGCTTGGAACATGTCCAAGTGACACCAAAAATATTCTCCAAAAGCACAAAGTACTAGCCAAAAAGATAGCAAGATTTTATTCTCATAAAATTTCGGACCATTTACTAAAGCTAATACCTTTCCTTTTAAAACATAAGAAGGGCACCTTAGGCTCATTAAGAGTAAAAAAAAATGGTTGCAATAAAATATATTTTCTCGTTTGGATGGTCCCAAGAAGAGCTAGCCATCAATGGCTTAGATCTCCTCTCAATTTACAAAAATAATAGAAATATTCTTGAATAATTTTGCTTAAGTGGGGTGCATCCAATTTTCTAAGAGGAAAAAAATTAAGAAGTGTCAAATACCATGTGTCATTGCTAAATACCATGAGGCAAAGACCAACTAAAAGGGTAAATGGACAAAACGTTTTCCAAATACCATGGGTTGAATTCTTTTTCCCATTTTACGAAATAGTTTTTCCTCAAAAGGTATTTTTCCACATGCTTTAGTTTTTAATCAACATATGAGAGTTATTTTCTCATTGACTTTTAGATCTTTGCCTTTAGTTAAATATCTTCTTGAGGATTTAGGATAAAATAATATATCTTTTCCCTCCACATATGTGCCATGGTCATTTTAATCAATATTACTTGGAAAAAATTAATTATTTTTCCCAAATAATTAAAAAGTGCAATCTCAAAGTGAAATTAAAATCTCTAGTGCAATTTTATTAGGAGTAGTCTCTCAATTATTTGCATCAACAGAGTTCTCTCAGATTTCACATTATTTGCCTCGATTGACCTATCGAGATTTTATATTGCTTCTCCCATATGTAGCTCTACGTCGTTAGTCAGAACACCCCTTCGCCACATTGGGTTGACATAATGACAAATATGTCATAATGATTGATCATGTAAACATAGAGAGTTAATGCATGATTTTTGAACCTATCGACTCCTCGATGCCCCCAACACCTGTGACTTTCACGTCCTCTGCTTCTACTTGTTTTGCATCAAGTTGTAAAGAGAATTTTTCATTCTTACTCTGCAATCAATCTATCAATCTGCAATCATTTTTTCTAGAGCTACTGTTTCGCGTTAAAATACGGTAAGCGATTTGTGATTTGTTTGTTTCCATTTTAATTTTTAAAAGCAAATTTCTCCACAACTTGAACTTGGTCATTAAATATTATACAAGAAAATAACTACATTTTTTTTACAGGGAAATATATTTGAAACATGGCAATGGATCCTCTTTTGAGCACTATGCAGCAACTGATCGACGTGCAGGATGACCTACATAAGCTCCTTAATGCCCCGAATCACTCTTATGTGCATGCGATGGGGTCCATGGCTTCAATTCTTGTGGATGTTAAATAATACCCCAACTCTTACGCCTCTACAATAGACTCGCCCGACCTTAAATCCAGCGACATCAAGGTATCTCATAATGCTTAAATCTCCTCAAGATCAAAATTTTTTTCCCTATTTTCTTTCTTTTTATATTAGTCGTTTGCTAAGATTTTGTTGAACTGTGCATTCATATGCCCTACGAAGGTTCAAGTGGAGGACGAGAAAATTATGAACATCAATGGCGAGCTGAAGAGAAATGAAAAGGAAGATGGGGAAGTAAAATAGTTGATGCCTCCTTTAGCTTGATGGAAAATAGTAGATGCCTCCTTTAGCTTGATGGAAAATAGTAGATGCCTCCTTTTCTCGTTTGACCTGTTTTTCAAAATGAGTTTTAAAAAGTCAAAGTTTCAACATTATAGCAGACTTATGTGTGGGATGGTGAATTTTTGTATCAACTTATGATATTTTAGGAAAAATATTAGTTTTTTCAAATATATTGTTATATTATTGGCAATGTAAAAGATCATTATTTCTTACAGAGATATTATAGTCAACCTAGAAAACTTGCATTATATCGCAATGTTGGAAATTACTTTTTGATATTTTCAACACTAATAAGTGAAAGTGTTTATCTCTATTTTACATGAATGGTTGATACAAGTGACTATGGAGCTCACTTTATGTCATTGTCTTCATCCTAAAGATCATGTAATTGTTTCAAGATGCACTTGGAAAAGATCACATGAAATGTGATTTAATCAATAATAGTTATTGGCTTCTTAATAAGGCTTTCAACACTTGATATATATGAATTTAAAGTTAATACAGTTTTCATAACAAGAAGGTCCTATGCTCAAAACAACCACTTTATTCTTGAAACAAGCACTCAATTAGTGGCATTACACAAACATAGAGTCACAAATTAGATATTGTAATGTGCTTGACCCCGAATATATTAAAAACCAAACCATATGGACGTGTGATTACTTTCCAATACATTGATATGGATAGTAAAAGTTGATGAGTTTACACTTGAGAAAGTAACTCTATTCATTAAATTTCTTGACTAAAATGTCAACCCAAGACTGTGCTACCATAAGAACTTATGCTCATGCCAATCTAAAAGAGTAGACTCCAAACATTGACCAGATTTTCTTATATGACTATTTAGTAGCCTTTTGTTTATGAATTTAATTTATTTTTTTAAATGAAATTGTGACTTCATCTTATATATAGTCTAACAAGATGAAGCAATTAACTATAAAAGAATTTGTTAAACATAAGCATAATTAAGACATAGTCAAAATACATATTGTTAGACATGTTCAATTGCACTCAATATAATGAAGTATAATGTTGTTAGTTACCACACTATGCAAATGCATAATTCAATTAAAACCAAAATTCACATTGTTCCACATGCCAAATTATATAAAATACACACCAATTTGCACATAATAAAACAAAACAAAATCACACACAATTGCATATAATTAAAACAAAATTAAAATACAATACCACTGAATTCCACACAATTGCACATAATTCAAACATAACTTGAATGCAAAATAGCCAAATTGCACACAATTGCACATAATTCATATAAAGTTAAAATACAAGGAAGCAGAATTACACATAATAATCTAACCCCAAAGTCAAATTACATATAATAGTATAATCCTAGTTAGACAAACAAATCCTATTGCACATTATGATATTATTTTGTTATGTAGAGCATAAATACAAAGTCAAAATATAATCAAAGAAAAATTTAGTCGCGTGAATTCCACCACTAGTTTTAATTGAAGTCTTGTTGACACAATCTTAACACAACCCAGGTTCACACAACATCATACCAACAAAACCCAAGATACCATCTTGAAAGGGTTTTATCCCTTTCAACAAAACCTGTAGAGCAGATGAGGTCTCACCCAAAGTACCTATGGGAACTATAGGAACCAAGTTTCTATAGTAATGAAGGGGAACTTCACAATACAATACAGATAGGGCTTCGACAACCGTAACTTCAATAGATCAACAACTGCGATAGAGATGTTCAGATTCATCTATGACATTTAAGTAAAATCATTATAACATAGATATTCATTCAGTTATTATTTCATCCATCCATCACTTATATTTATCCATTGATGCATTATGAAACAATTAACAAAGCAACATGCATAAAAGATAATGGACACCATAAATTTTAACGTGGAAACCTAAGACGAGAAAAACCACAAAAGCGCTCGCTATTAGTAAAGAGTCGCAACTCAAACACTTAAGTCTACGCACACATCCTGCAGACATATCCTCAAAACTTCATTACATCAGATCCACGCACATAGCCTATAGAACAATCATCATCCTTACGACTCTATCTCAGCTTAGACTTCAACAAAACAATACATTTCTTCGATAAGATACAAATATGATTCTCTCCCAAAAACTATTTAACCCCAAAAATTCCAACCCATTACATATTTATAGTCCCATCGATGATGTTTTTCTCCTGCACCCACTATTTGATCCCATAAATGTAAGTGGAAAAAATTCCTAACCACCTAACCAACCCTTCCATTGGATTTCATCAAAACAACTAGATTTCCTTAATACTTGGTTGCTTCTTCAGAGCTGGCGACTTTTCCTAACCACTTCATCATAGCTATGTTCACACTTTGACTACTTTCTCAAAATTGGTACCCAAAATGTCCCAAAATTTAGCTAGGTCCAGCAGGCCACCAACACTCACATGTGGCTCATCCCGAGGCACTTTACGATGAAGATACTGACATTTTGAGATTTGACTAAAAGTATTGGTAGAATTTCTTTACTTCTTCAACCCGTCTTTGCACATCTTACTTCAACTTAATGACTTCATCAATAACCCCATAAGTGATGTGCCCTGAACTGTGCGCCAAGGAAACTGACAGAGCCTACCTGTATTTGGCTATCACGGAATTATGAGGTACAACCTCCATTGTAATTTAGGTCAATCATACCCTAATGAATATAATATAATATTGTTTTGAGTCTTCCTAGGTGAAGTCATCCCAGTCAGTTTAGCGGGGTCGACTTGTTAGGGTAAAAAACAAGTGACATAAAGAGTATAAATAGAGGAGTTGTGTTCCTCATTTGAACATGCACTCACTTGCGAATAGCGCATAGGAAAGAGAGTGAGACATATCTACTGGGAGATGGAGCACCTATTTGGGGTCTTGTCTTGTAATTTTGATACATCTATATAGAGGAAGTTTTGCTGGGTTTTCTTCCCCATGAGGTTTTCCCAAGAAAAATATTCGTGTTCTTTTGTGTGCTTGTACTTGTCTATCTTTCATTGATTCTTTTGCATATGGTTATGATGCTAAATGTTATTAGATCTTGTATAACCATTAAAAACTTAACATGCACTTCAGGTAAGTAACACTTGGGGATATATTTGAAATTGCAAGTACTTGTGATCCTTTTGAGAATATAAATCAGCTATGGTATACTTACAAAGGGACAGTTAAATTGATCTCAACTTAACACATATAAGCTTCTAAAAAGTTCTATTTTGCTACATTACTAATGTTACAGAATTTGGTTGCAACATTACCTTGAGTTGTTCAATATCAAGCATAATATTATCAACACTCATGCTATTCAGCCACAGGTCTATGAATTGTGATGTTCTGGAGTTACCTTGAAAGTTTATAAATTTTGTCAATGATACTAACATCTTACAAGCATTCCCCGGATGAGGGTGGTGGCCAAGTGTTGGCACGTGCAAATCATGTCAGGCATTATCCCATGCACCGGCATGTGGATGGGAGACATATTCTACATTAGTATGCCCGGTCTATTGTTAGTTACGATTTTAATGGCCTTTGGGATGATGAATCCTTAAGATAAGGGAATGATGGAACACAAGGCATGGTGCATTCATGTTTGGAGACTGGATGGACTACTCCCGTGTGTGGTGTTGTGAATTTATATGCAGGGCAATTGGAGTATGGAACCAGATTTGGATTTTTTGGCTCTCTATTTTCGTTTTTGGATTTTATTATGTGTGGTGTTCAAAAAACACTGTATGAGGGTGGTAGCCAAGTTTTGGCACGTGCAGATCATGGCATGCATTAACCCATGCATCAAGACATGGATGGGAGACATGTTCTACATTAATATGTCCAGTCTATTGTTAATTGTTATTTTAATTAAATTTGGGTTGACAAATCCTTGAGCTAAGGGAAGGATGGAACACAAGACATGGTACATTCATGTTTGGGGACTAGATGGACTACTCCTCCATGTGGTGTGGTGAATTTATATGCAGGGTGATTGGAGTATGGAACCATATTTGGAGCTTTTGGCTCTCTGTTTTCATTTTCGGGTTTTATTGTTCTGCAAGAGTCTTCTATGTGGTGTTAAGAAAACAATGGTTACACACCAGAGAGGTAATTTGAGAAGAGGGAGTAGTGGTCGTGGTACCTCGGGCCACAAGGGGTTTGGTGGTTTTGTAGGTGATGGGTTTATAAATTTGATCTTGGTGTTTTTTCGTGGTCCAGTAGATGAATGGGAGACCAGAATACTGTAACACCCCGGTTCTATCCCCGTTTGCATTAAAATGTATATGATGTATATATTGTAATTAATCATGGTGTGGAGCTAAAGGAAAAATACCCACCATCGATTTAACGTTTTGTGTTCTGGTGATTAAAAATCATTGCCGATGGTGCATCGTTCTATCCGACACATTATAATTTTGGCATCATGTAAATATGCATTTTAATTAAAATACCCACAACCAGCTATGTCAATGCAACCATAATGAAAAGGGCATGATTTCGTAACGATATGGGGGGGTGTCTAAACCTTGGGAGCCATTGGGGAACAACCAAGTGTCAATTGATAAACCCATTTTAGTTTCCACCTATCTTTTGTCTCACTCACCATTTATCCCTTGTCTCATTCAACAACCTTTTTCTTGTCTTATTCTTGTCTCAACTACCAAATTAAATACTCTCGAGTTAGTTGGGGTAGTTATTGCATGGGAAATGGTGTTTGGCAGGACTACCAGTCCTTTCCCACATGCACACTCCACCAAGGAGCACGTTCATCCTCACGTGGGAAAGAGGAGAAGGGAGCACAACCCCCATTATTCATTTTTTTCCCTCATGCAGAGAACTGGGAGAGCGGCCTTACCTTCACGATTTTGTTGTGGGTAGTTCTCATTCATGATTTTGGGCCCTGGACATTTTCCCTCATCATCAGGCATCCATGTTGGGATCTCTCTCTAAAACGGATGGAAGTTTGCTATGTGTGAATTTCATTTTTGGGATTTTGCTGTGTGTAGTTCTCTTCACGTTGTGGGTCTGGGCATGTGAATTCACCTTCACGCAGGTTGCATTCCTTTCCTCACGTAGTTGAGAAATCGCTGCTAGGTTCCCCATGAGTTTTGGGTTGTTGTTGAGTCGTTTTGGCCATGATAGGGTGAAGAACGACTCTGGAGTTGAATTTCTTAGTCTGAGCTGTGTATTACCCAAATTGTCATTTCGGTTTTGTTCTGTGGTGTTTTCTTTTAAACCCCAGAGCTGTGAATGGTTGTTCTGTTGTGTGTGCACAATGGATTGGTCTTTGGACTGTGTAGGAGTGGAAAGGAGTTTGCTTGACAAACCTAGTGTTTTGCAGGAGCCTCATAGACAGAGCTAGAGGGATGGCTCTCTTGTCTACACCCCCTGAATAGCATTGGAAGGGAAGTCATGGCCTGATGGACTGTGCAGCAGAGAATGGAATGATTCCTTGTGTTGGGTGTGTGTGGATGTCTTAGGAGTCAAGCTAGTTCTGGTGTAGGCATCCTTAGCGCTTCACTGAGCCCACAAGCTTAGCAGACAGTGCTTCCATTTCCTGATAACCTGATAAACCCAACTTGTTGGCTTGGTTATGTGTTGTTGTGTACTCTTATCCTAATAAACCCAACTATGTTGGCTTGGATGAATTTTGGGGTATCCTTGGCTATGTGTGAGCTTGCTTAGTTTCCTTATTCCTTCTGGGAATCATGCCCAGCTCGGGGGTGGCAGTGTTGCTGAGAGGTTAAGGAGAACATTGGCCTATGGTTGGGTGGAACATTGCAGCGACGTAGTTGGTTGTGGGATGAATTATTCATAAGATAAGTATTCTTGTCTATTTCATCTCTGCAATTGTATTTGATGTTTAATGAAAATGATGAACATGCTAAATGCTTGAATGGAATGTATTTTGCTTCCGCTGTATGATAAATAATTATACATCTATGCATGTTTTAGTTCAAAGAATTTCAATTTTTTTTATCATGTGTATGTTCACAAGGCAAGTTTCCCGGGTAGATAGCAGCATTGGTAGAATCCTCATCGTCGGTCGAAGGGTTGGGGACGTTACAAATAGTTTCCCATCAACTTTCTTTTACACGTTCTACGAGTAAAATCAACCACTATTGGGTTGTTCATAATATGTTGGGCCTCTTAATGAAGGATGTTCAAGCTCAATGGAGAAACTCCAAGGCCATAGCCTTGGAAATGACGCTCTCTATGGAGCAAATCGTTGATGGGTTGAATAGTCTTGAGGATAATTTTGTCTAGGGACAAGATTTTTTTATAATTGTTTCGAGGCAATTGGTGCAAAGAGGTCAAGCCCCACAAGGGAAAACATAATTAAAGGGATTTCACATAGTGTTTCAATGGAGAAGATTGAGCATGAAGGTCCAAGCAGCAAACCCTCGGTCTCTGTTGCTGATGGACATGTGGATGCCTCATCGCTTGTTGATCCTATGGCACATGGATGCTTTGTTGCTTGTTGAACTTGTTGATGGGCATGTTGATTCCTCGTCACTTGCTGAACCTGCTACTATTTATATTAGGAAAACACTTCGCCTTGAGCTTGAGGACTTGGTCATGCCAAGAAAGAGGGAGTCGTTGTTGGAGAATATTCTAGCAGCTGAATCCCATAGCTCATAATACAAAGTCTTCCTGATTATTGAAGAATGAGCCGACTCCTCTCATTGTGTACACTCTATCTAGAAGAAGTAATACTCTAGAAAATTACTGTGTCTTTCAGGTTTTTTGTTTTAGATAGGTCGCTAACTTGTAGTTCTAATAGTGTATAGATGATGTATCAAATATTTGTCTTTTAGTTATTTTTGAATGTATTTTCCCTTTGTTTGGAGGGCCATCTTTTTCCTTGAACTTAACAAAACTGTTAATATGTTTGCTTAGATGGGATGGTGGTTCCACCTTCTTACGACACCATGACGTCTGATGAGATCATCTCTCTAATTTGTTTTTTTATATTATAATACATATTATTGTGCATCCTTCCAAAAAAAACATATTACAAGCACTAGTTGATCTTTTTGGTACTCTTTCAAGAGAGATGACATTTGAGTGCATGAAATATGTGCCCCTTGTCAACCTAAGAGGAAACCTCTAGATAATTGTACATGCAAGAATGATAATGATTGTATGTCAAACGTAATCGTAGCTACAATTTGTTAGTTGTGTTCAATATGAAATTGGTATGAACTTTATTTGTCATTGGTTGCAGGCAACAAAAGAATATTTTGATCAACTAGGTGTGGATTCATGTATCAAACTCATTGAGAAGTTCAAGTCATATGAAGGGCTCTATTTATTTTAGGTTTAGATTTGAGCTCTAGGTGAACTATGCAACTTCATTTATAAAGGTTGATTAGTACTAGATTTAGTAGTTTTAGTTTCATTCCTTGTCGATGATCCAATATATAAGCATGAGGCATAACTTACCTAGAATTCAGTGAATGACCCAGTAATAAAGGCAAAGGCTACAAGAGTTTCTTAAGAATGTAAGCTAGCATCCTTTCCTATTACATAGAGAAAGAAGAACATCACTATTTAGGATACATGATATCACTCTTTAGGATTTTCTATTGGATTTGAAGGATATCTCCAGACAAATTTATTGCATGGCATACCCTCACATATATAAGGAACACAATGTTATTGGTTGATGAAATCTCCAAGGATGGATTACTCAAAGAACCTAGAACTCTTTATCGCAAAGAAAATCATGGAGATGTTATCATTTCATACACTCTAGCCAAGGTATTCCACACTTATTGTATCCATTAAAACACTTGAGAATAACCAACGAAATATAGGTGCCAAAGTTGATGTCTGTCGACCCCAAAAATGTCTTACTAGATGGTTATTATTATTATTTTTAAATTTTGCATGGTTGTTATATCAACACCTTATCATCGCAATGTGCAGCAATGTTCCATTTATTTTAAAGCATTGTCGTCAGAAAACTAGGTGTCCACATTGATGCCTCGATGGGTTTTCATCGGTGTGTAAAGGTCCTTTCGTTGCAACATCAACGAAAAATTGTTACACTATGGACATGTGGTTGTTGTAAAATTGACATTCAACGTTTCTCAAAGTTGTTGAAAAGTATGTGTTGTTGTCTATGTACTAACGAAAAATCGTTGCACTATCGATAGGTATTTGTTGCAACATCGACATTCAAAGTTGGCCAAAGTTGTTGAAAATCAAGTGTATCGATGTAGGTTCATTGCTATATCAATGAATGATAGTTGAAATACCGATGCAATATCCTAAAAATATAAAAGTAAAAAAGAGAAATAAATAGTGCTAAAGGAATCCACATGGCGACCTTGGTTTCTCAGTCTTTCGACGATTTTTTGTCAATGTCAAAATGACGACAAAAAAAAGTGCGATGAAAAATCACATTCAAATCTATTACAAGTGCAACAATATACCATTGATCTATCAATGGTTGGTTGTCAGTATTTCACTCACATTGCGTAGTGGGAGACTACTCTTCCATCAAGTGAGTCATTTGAACATGAGATTTCTTATCAAGATGAGAAGCATGATGATGTTCTTGAAGACCTTGTAGTGTTTCATGAATATGTTAATGGTGAATATTCCATTGAAAACTATGCATTCCATCTTGTTTTTAAAGAATCATCATGCATATTGATGTACACGTGCATGAGAAAGACATTCCAACAACCATCATCCTTTTCAAGGAAGCCAAGTGTTTGGTAAGTTATAATGAATTTCCTTTTCAAATTTATGAACATGATGATGAAATTTATGGAGAGTTGAAAGTGATAGATCATCTGGACAAATCCTTGGAGGACAAAGAAATTTTAGTTGCTTCCATTATCTCAAGTGAAGAACATGGAAACAAAGGTCATGGTGACATAAGAAATGTTTTTTTGGTTGGAATGCGTAAATGGGATGTTGATTGTTGGTTTGACCATGAAGATCCCATCAATGCCACAAATATTGAAAGCTTGGTGGCAAAAGATATGAATTTGCACTTTCCCTTTCAAATCAACCTTAATAGAAAATTCTTGATTCTTGAAAAGTGAATTAAGATTTTGTTTACCTTATTTTTAGAGAGTCAAAAGATGTTGATATATGTGATGCATCTTGCCTCATTAATAGATCAATTTTTGTAGCATAAAATACATTATCATCACATTACAATAGAATAATTTTTCCTTGATATCTATAACTTGTACCCTTTATTTGTAAAAGAAAATCAAGAAGGAGGTGTATTTTTAGGGTTGCAACATATTTAACCCCTAAATCATGAGTTGATATTTTCCGATATCTAATTTTCATTGCATGCTTCATGTGAAGGTTTGATAGATAGTGTTGAAACTTTTTCAAGTTTACCTTGGATTTGCCTTGTAAACCTTTATTTCTTGAGGCACAAATGGATTATCGACATAGCAACAAAAGTGAAAGGTTAATGGAGCATTTATATAGGCAAGTTGTAGTGTACAATGATGATTCATGGATGATGATGGGTTGTCTTTATGTATCCAAGGTGACTTTTATATCAATCCTACCCAACATTAGGTTAAGCAAGCACGTAGCACCACATAACAACAATGGTGTGATCTTCATGCCTTCCTCTATCAACAATATTCACTTTAGGTGTCGGTCGCATCGACAAATGTTCCAACCTATTCTTGTAGGATCTTTGATGTAGTCTTGTTCTAGTTTGTTGTGAAATGCAAGGGAGGATCTCATGTTTTTGTTTAGTTTATATTGTTGTTGAATTGGATCTTCGATTTCTCTTAGCATTGCATATTCGTATTGGAGAGTAGGATAATAAGAATAATATTGATGATCATGATCACTAGATTCCATTTATACTATGCTCTTCTTGGCATGTTTGGCTCATGCCTCATCTATAAATCCCCTTGAGAATTGATAATTAGATGAACATTCTTGACAAACCTTTTGTAATAAATTGGGATTGAAGGCATTGTGTAGCATAGGAAGGGGTGTGAAGTTTTTGATACATCCTATCAGAAACAACCATATCTTTGATTCACCTTGCAAGTACATCATGCAATGATTCTAGAGTTATCACGCACACTACAAGGGGTCACGATCCTAATGTGGAGCCAAATTGTTACCCCTAAAAATGCATGTCTCATTTTGTATTTTCATGTAATTTATTCTCTCATCAAGCATTATAAAAGATCCTTGGAGTTCAATGGAAGTTATAGGTTGTGGGGAAAGATTTGGAGGCCATGCACCTTGTTTTATCTTGCTTGATCACCATTCATCATCCAAGGTAAGAACAAAGGTGTAGAGGAGTATTGTTGGTATGATGGGGTATCTATTGAAGGCATATTTCACCTTGAGGTTACATTTAGGCACATTGGAAACATATTTTGAGTTATGGATACATAACCTACACTACCATTTGTTACATCATTAATAAACATAGGGCCCAATACTGCATCGATAGCTAATGTGAGCCAAAAAGGAGACTTAGAAATGAATGCCCTTCCATGGAAGGTGACCAAGGCATGATTATGGAAAGATAGGGGTCAAACATTACCCAAACGAGAAAATTCCTTGCCTTATTCGAGACCCAAAGCATGACATGTATTAAGGAGAGGGGCCTAATGAGGAATACCTTAGAAAGGTGACATATGGTGTTAGAAGAATTTGTATGGTTAGAAGAGGTCCCTTGGGGCATTACACATTATTTGAGGTGTACTCCACACATTTGGAGACATATTTCAAATTTGTATTTAGGGTAAGGGCACTTTGTTTGAGGCATTTTATACATATTTGGAGAGCCCTTTGAATGAATAAATGCCATGTGGTATTGCTAACATGGTCCAACCCCTCAAGCAAAGAATGAACACATAATTTAATATCTCATGGAATAGAGAAATAACAAGTGGAAAATGGATCTATTAAAAATGGAAAAGGGTCCCAAGTCATAATTAGACATCTAAGCTAAAGGAATGTCAAATGTACAACATAATTCTAACTCAAGAGGGGGTGTGTTATAATTAAAGGTATCTTAAGGATGCCCTAAACACCAATTTTAGGGATTAGAATATCATTTTTTTTCTCTAAATCCTAAAAAACCTGAATCCTAATTTAGGGTTTACAAAAGATGGAAATTGTAAATAAAAGATAATTATCATTTGCTTGGGATGGCTGGAATAAAGGTGATTCCCTATAAGCACTTATTTAAATATATTTGTGAGGATTGTAAGAAGGATGAGTTCAAGTTGAGGTTTTCATATTTGCATATTTTTCAGGAATTGATTCAAGAGTTGGAATTACTATAACTAATTGTTAGTCTAATATTTGAAGAACAACAATTTTAATCCAATAAGATGATATTATGGTTGAGCTTTCACCCTCTCTATACTTATTGTAATCATTACACTAATGGATAGTATTGTTGTCATTTCTACATATTGAGAGGCAATCATTGTCCCTTTTTATTTGCATGTTATACTTGGTTGTTTTGCAAGTGTTGTGAGGTGCAACTTTGGAATGCCCCCCCTTTGATCTCTGCATATTCAAGAAGATCCATGTGGTTGGTTAGAGCATATTGTTAATAGTCTAGCTATATATTTTCATCATTTCTGAACCTTCTTGTTAATTGGTTTCAACACCATAACCCAATAAGATAGGCACTAGTCTTAGCAAATCCCACCATCCATTTTATTCCTAAAGAAAACATCAAAATTAATATTTTCATGATTTCCCCCTTATGCCAAAAAATAATTGGCCTAAAGCGAGAGTCAACAATGTTGTGATGACATTGGGATATCTTCCTAAGCACTCCTAGGGTTGCACTTTGTTAAAGGAATTTGTAGCATTTGTAGTGTATGTTTGGGAGGCAACATAATACATTGATTATTGCATAGCATGTACTAATATTCTCAATCAATGTCCAAGTGTTAACACCAACATAGCAAGCTAGCACTTAGCTAGTAATAATTTCAACATTTACAAAACATGCATGTTTTATAAAGACAATTATCAAACTATAGACAATCAAAAGAAATTGAAAAGATCTTACACAAAAACGTATGCGAGATTCAAATTTGCAAAAACGTATTCTTTGAAAAACTACAAATGTACAACAATTATAGTGTAGTATACTCTACCTTGAATGGTATAAGAAGAAAAGCAATGCAACTCAAATGAATCAAACCCAACGACCACCTTTTCCATTACTTAGTCTCTCTTAGAATAAATTTAGAACAATAACTCGTTGATATTTTCCAACAATCAATTTAGCAATGCTTTGGTCTAATGACAAGTCCATGGATTAACCCCGTATAGATGAGGTTGTTACATATAAATAGTTATCAACTAATTGATCAAAGTACACTATTTTAATGATTAGGGAATGCCAGGGGAGGACCTTTGGATTTCTTGTAAGGTTAATTATAAACTATCAAATCAATGTTTGGAGTCATTACAGGAACAAGGAATCTATCATTTAAATGAGAGATTCACAATAGGTGAGGGATGTTTGGCTACAAGGATGGGGTACAGTAGAGTTCTTAAATCAATGTTGAGGAATGGAGTCAATATGTAAATCTTTACAACACAGTGCAATCAAACTGTCAAATGAGGAAGATCAACTTAAATGGTCCCAAGAATCCAAGCACTGGGGTGCATACTGTTAAGTTGGGGTATTCTACTAAAACAAATGAGGAATTGGTTGTTGAGAGGATTTGGTGGTGGAAAACCATTTGGAAAAAGGATGCCCGTTAAAAAAAAAATCTATGGTTGGCAATGGATTATAGAATTATCACTTGGGGCAATGGACAAAAGATAAGTTGGATAGGGTCATGTAGATGTATTTTATCCAAATCTAATGAGAAGTTCGATCACCTATTTGTGTATTTCCCATGTACAAGATCAATTTGGAAGGAAGTTATATAAATCACATATGGTAAGAATAATTGGGATAAGCAAACACTAGTGGATTGTCTACTTGATTGGGTAATTGACAGAACTGCAGTTGCTTATAAAGCTCTACCCTATTATGTCATATATGGAATTTGATTAACCAAGGATCAAATGATATTACACGAGTTGATTTTCGCACCTGCTCAAAGTGGCACATAAGATAAGATTTCTTTTGGAAGGTAGCCAAAGACCACCAAAAGTGAAGAATACCAAAGAATTAATAATGATAAGTATAGATCATAGTAGGCCATGGGATTCTTCGGTGGAGCATGCCAAGGAATAAGATTTTATGGAGCATGGGTTGTCTTTTATTTCACTCAAATTGTTACTTGTTATTGAAATATGCAACTAGGAAAGGGACTAATAAATATGTTTAATTTTATGCATTGTGATTGTTGAAGAACATAGCAAAAGAACAAAATAAAGTGTTAATGGACTAGGCTAATAAAAAATTTAGAATTGAAAATTTTGGTCTTTTAGCTATTATGGACAAAGTGCAAGAGGTTAAAAGTACTTTTGAATTTCTTCAATCACACATTTATTGAGAATTTAATATGAAAGCATATCAACTTTCTAAAGAAGCACTCTTATTGTGAGAGGGTACCTTTATTGAACAAGAATTCAGAGGGGAAATTCTGCCATCAAAAGTTGAAAGCTCTTTATACTAAATATGTACAATTAATAACAATTCAAACAACATTGGTTCTAGTAGACCTTATTTTTTGGTGTACTATTTAAGTTTTCAGATAATGAAGACTTGAAGTTGTTATTGATGAACGCTCAAGTTGATATACCAAGGAAAACTATAATATTGGAAACAAGAGACTTGTTTGTATTTTGATTAATGTGTTGAAGTGTATTTCTTACATTTTGTGTCTAAATAAGATAGACAAAGGTATATTTGATTTCCAACTCTAAATATCAATATAATGACTTTTTTCCTGGAAAAGGAGACTATGTCAATGATCATTATGACCATGATGAGGGTATGTAATGGATCATATATATACAATGCTAGGTTGCTCGAGTAGTTTAACAAAATAATCAATGAATAAGAATAATTTTTATTTTTCACAAAAACAGATATTTGTTATATTAAAAGAGAGGGTCATGGCTTAGTGCCTAATATGACGATGTACAAAACATCCATTGTTCTTGAGGAGTCCAGAGAGAAGATTATGGTCTTCTTAGATTTGTTTCCATATTCATTGAGCTATTTCAATCTTCTATAGTATTTGGAAGGAAATTCAGATGCAATAAATAAGAGCTTATCACTTTCTTATGCATGCCTTGTGCAAACCTTCTTGAGCTCGCTTCTCCTCCTCTTTCTGAACCAAACATTTGCCTCATGGACTTGAGGTTTCGGAGAGCTCAAAAATCCATCCAAATACTTGATGTATCCACTCACGGTCTTGCATAGTGTACATGGGCCTAAGGGAGCGTCCATCTCCAGCACGCAAGTGATCATTTTGGGGTTGATCTCCACCACCTCTAGAACAGAGAGGTCGTAAGGAGGAAGAGTGCTCGGTTTAGCCATATCGATGCTCCGAGGGAGAATTTCCAGGTCCTTAATTCCTACATAATTTGCACACCTCCCTTTTGATTCCCTATATTCGGAATAGAGGTCAACACTTCCAGCCCGTGAGCAAAGTGAGCGAGCCAATGGATAATATCAATTAGCATCGAAGCCAATTGCACTGATGGAATTTGAAGCTAGCGTTGTGATGGAGATGAGATTAGGGTAGTAGGTGTGTTTCTTGTCCATAGTTCGTGGAGTTGAGCGATCCAAGGGGAAGGTTGAAACCTTTGTTTGCAGCTTTGGCTGCTTCAACATTTAAATTTCTTAAAATGTGAAAGAACTTGATTGAGCCAGACTTGGGGAGAAGAAAGAAAATCCTTTCCAAATAGGAATTTAATTTAATATTATGTAACATGCATCCATGAATTATAGAGTTAATGAGCATTAAGGAGTCTCCAAAGATGAGGATTTCAGTGTAACCCAAGAGAAGAGCTAGTTGACAACCTTTCAATAGAGCCAAGGGCTCTGCTTGATGGTTGGATTTAGTCTCCAACCCCCAGCTGTAACTGATATCAATGATTCCCTCCTGCACCTGATGCCCCCAGGTTGCCTCTGGAAACTCCATAAAAAAAATAAAAAATAAAAAAAATGTTCTTTTCTTTCCTCCATATATCAAAGTCAAGACTTGACAGTCTTATTTTCCATTGTTGAGGATTTTTAGGGAAACTTGATAAGAAGGGGAAGTCCAGTAGGGGAAGACCCCCTATCCAATTTCTTTCCATATCAGAAGTCGTGGAGTCCATATGCTTCCCATATGCTTTTAAGGTTTCCAAAGTAAGTCCCTTGGCCTGACCTGCTACTTGGACAGGGGTGAGAGAGATGTTGATGAAGATGGCTTGAGTCCTAGATAACCAAAGATTTTAATGGGTGAACTTTGGGAGAGTCGACCAAATTTGTTTCCAAACCGGCTTGTGTCTCAAAGGGGATGGGTATCTATTTTTCTATGAGATAAAGAGCTGAGGTATATTGGTGGAGGTGGGGGCTGGGATCTGGAGGTCTTTGAGAAGGAGAGTCCAAACTTGAGATGAGACGTTGCATTCCAAAAAAAGGTGGCCAATGGTTTCCAAGGTGTGGAAACAAAGAGGACAATAGTGAGGGCCAAGGATGCCTCTTTTGATCAGATTTTCCCCTGTCAATTTTTTTTGTGCCCAAGGAGCCATGAAAAAAAGTAAACTTTGGGGAGTCCAAAGGGGAGCCAGACGAAATTTCAGAGTTTTTTGTTGAGAGTCTGGGTCTTTTCCTATTTGAAGAAGCTTAAATCCCAGGGCAGCAGTGTATTTCCCTGTCTTCCCCCACCCTCTCTTATCAAGGAGAGAAACTTGGGTTGGAGGACAGCCTGAAAGATGGAAGAGAAGGGAGGACTTGGAAATCGAAAGGATCGGAGGGACCTTGGGGATGTTCCAGTTTTCCCAAATTCCATCAGCTGTCAAACTTGAGATGTAAAATAAGGTATTGAGGTTTTTCCCTAGAGCCCAATCTCGAATTCCATCTAACTAAGAGATATTGTTAAGGGGAGAACGTCCGAGAATGACATCGATCCAAAGAAGGATCTTCTTCCCATTTCATGGGATCCAGTAGAGGTGAGGTAGGAAGAATTCCATCCCTTGTCTACACATATTCCATAAGTGGTTCATTTGGGAAGGGAGTGGGTATCCAAACACTTGTTTCCAGAACCAATTAAATATTTTTTCCAAAGAGTTTGACTAACCGAGTGGCGTTTTTGAGAGAGAATTTGATAAAGAACCTTACCGCCCATAGAAAGGTTTGATAAATGAGGGTCTCGAATCTACAACCCTCCCTCTTTTTTTGGTCTTCTTACCATGTTACAATTGACAAGGTGGAAATTTTTTTGGTTCCCTTTCCCCCCTCTCAACAAAAACATTTTCAGGTAGTTTGAGATTTTATCTGTAAAGGATTTTGGGGCCAAGAAGACTGACGACTAATATACATTAAGGGAGGAGAGAACTGAGTTTATGAGCACAAGATTCTCGAAAAGATTCAGCCATCGACCTCCCTAGGAGTTGATATTAGCCTTTATCTTATTATCCACTTCTTTCTAATGGTTTTAGTTTTATACACCAGATGAGATAGGGATCCCTAGATACTTGACACTTCCCCTTTTTCCAAATCCTTGCATTCCTAGCAGTCTTGCGATTCTTGATAGAGCTACATGTTCCACATTCCATCCATATATGGAGCTTTTGTTGTAGTTTATTTTCCCACCAAAGACCAAGCAATAAGAGTGAAGGATGCGCTTGAAATCTTTTGCAAAGTTCCTGGAGGCTGCTCCCAAGAAGAGAGAATCGTCTGCAAACAAAGTGGTTTATGGGGCAAACCCTTTAGATCCCATCCAATCTTTCCACCTGCAACTTCATGCTCAAGGAGTCGGCTATGAAAATAAAAGTAAAGGGAAGAGAGGGAATCCTTTCCTTGATACCTCAAGAAGCTTGGAAAAAACTAGCAGGCCTTCCATTGATCAAAGGGGATATCCACGAACCCCCAATGCAAGCTTTTATTCGCCTGATAAAAGGTGTGTTGAACCTGAATTTTTCCAGAACCATTTATAGAAAGGAGTGCTTGACTCTGTCAAATGCGTTAGCCATGTCAATTTTTATTATCATACCTTTCTTCTTTCATGACTTGTTGGAGTAGATCATTTCCTTGACTAGGATAACATTGTCTAGGATTTGTTGACCTTTGATAAAGACTCTTTGATTTTGAGAGACTAGCTTGTGGAGAAGAGATTTTAGTCATTTAGCCATCATCTTGGAGCAGATTTTGTAAGAATAATTATAGAGAGAAATCAATCTGAACCGAGTGACTGAACATGGGTTGGTTTCGTTGGGAATTAAGGCCATAAAAGTTGAGTTCATGCCTCTCCCGATTTTGGCTTTTTGCTGAAAGTTTTTTTATCATGCATAGCAATAATTTCTTTATGGTGTTCCATCAAGCTCTGTAGAAATGGAAAGTAAACTGATATAGACCTGGTGCTTTGTCCAGATCCATACCCCAGATCACATAAATAAATCCTGCTTCGGAGAAGGGATTTAGAAGATCCTCATTCTCTGAGGGAAGGATCAGAAATGGGATGTTGTCCATGAATTCCATAATAGTGTCCTCATTGACCTTTCCTTCCTCGAGGAAAAGTATTTTAAAATGGTTGTAGGGTTCCTCTTTTAGTTGGTCATGGCCCTTGGTTGTCTGACCACTTTCCAATTGAATTTGGTCAATATGGTTGAAAGATTAACGAGCCTTTGTCTACCTATGAAAAAAGGCGGTGTTCTTGTCCCCAAATTTTAACCAAGTGTTGTGGGATTTAAGTCTCCAATACTCTTTTTCCTTGCGAAAATATTGGAAGGTAATGGATTGTAATTTGACTTCATATTCCAAATCATTTGACTCCACGATTTTGCTTTCCATATCCATTTGGGTTGAAAGGAGAGAGGAGATTGTTTCTTTCCTTGTCATGGTAGGAGTCTTAGTATTTGATTTCACCCATTCCTTTAATGTTACCTTGGTGTTTTTTATCTTTTTTTCCCAGACAAAACACAGGGAGCCAATAACGAGGAGACCCCACGCATTTTCTATTGTCTCAGAGAATCTTGGAATAGAGAACCACTGAGGACTATACCGAAAGGGGATTGAACGTAAATTTTTGATGTTCTAAAGAGAGAGAAGGGTGGGTTTATGATCAAAAGAAAGGTTAGCTATGATTTGGGATTGTAGAAGATTTCCTTCCAAAAGAAGAGAGCTTTGGACTAAGAACTGATCCAGCCGGGCAGTGATATGATTTACTCCCACTCTTTTGTTTGTCCAAGTGTACTGACCTTTCTTTGGTTTAATGTCCATAAGGTCCCATTGAAGAATGAGTTCTTTGAGTTGGTTTATTAAACGGTCCCTCCCAAAGAATCCCCCCCTTTTTTCCTCTGATCTCATTACCATATTTAAGTCCCCGACAAGAATTATGTTGGGGGGAATAGATCTCTAGGAAGCCTGCTAGAGTGTTCCAACATTCTTTTTTTTCCATGTAGTGAAAAAGCACATAAAGGATGAAGAGGGCAATTTTAACCTTGGAAGGAAGGTGTTGAAGTTCCATGAAGATCTAATGTTGAGTTGAGAAGGAATTGAGGAGAGAGAAAAGTCATTCTTATTCCAAAGAGTGGCTAAACCATCTAAAGCTCCTCTGTGTAATACCCCAGTTTTGACCCCGTTTGCATTAAAAGATACATGATGTATATATTGTAATTAATCATGGTGTGGAGCTAATGAAAAAAGGCACACCATCGATTTGGTTCTGTTATGTTTCAGTGATTGGAATCGTTGCCGATGGTATATCGTGCTATCTAGCACCTTATAGTTTTGGCATCATGTAAATATGCACTTTAATTAAAATGATCCCAACCAGCTATGTCAATGCAACCATGATGAAAAGGGCATGATTTTCGTAAGGATAAGGAGAGGGAACTATTAACCTTGGGCTAATGGGAAAATCCAGGTGTCAGCTGTTGAACCCATTTAGTTGTCACCCACCCTTTTGACTCACTCACATTTCCTTGTCTCATCAGCCAACTACCACATTTAAAACTGCTGTTGATAGTGGGCAGTTATTTCTAGGTAGTGCTGGGTGGCAGTACTATCAATCCTTTCCCACACGCACACTCCACCAGTAGACTACTTCACTTGACATGGGTTTGGAAAGCACAAGGACACTCTCTCCAATTCTCCACTCTTCCATTGTTTGCCCATCTTCACGCAGGGACGGTCGGTTCTCTCGTCTCCTCACGTACATGTTGGGGTTCTTCATTTGTTTTCCTCATGTAGTGAGCTGAAAGAGCATCCTGAGGGGCACGATTCCTACTGTGTGCCTGAAGTTGTGGTGCTTGTGAAGGAGCCATTCATGATTCCCGCTGTGTGTTCATTCATGATTTTTGGTTTGCTGTTGTTCTCCCCGTGATTTTTGGTTGATGTTGGTTTCATCCATGATTTGGTTCTTGTGGGTTAAATTACATTTTTGGGGTTGCTGCTGAGTTTTTTTGGCCATGTTAGGGCCAATAACAACTATGGAATCACTTTGCTCAGTCTGAGCTGCGTTTTACCATTTTTGGCTACCATCGAGTTTCCCTTTCTCTTTCACATCGTTGTGAATTGATTGAACTTACTATGTGTATGAATTGGTCAGTTTTTGGGACTGTATTGGAGTGGAAATGAAGTTTTGGTATGCTTGATGAGCCTGGTCTGTTGGGGAACCTCCTAGACAGAGCTATAGGGCTGGCTTTCTTCTCCACAACTCCTAAATAGCACTGGAAGGGAACTCAGGGACTGAGGGACTGTGTAGTAGAGAAGGGACTAATTCCTTGTGTTGGGTGTGTGTGGGTGTCCTATAAGTCAGGATAGTTCTAGAGTAGGTGTCCTTAGCTCTTCAATGAGACCCCAGCTTAGCATTCAACGTTTCCCTAGTTTCCTGAATAGCCTGATAAACCCAACTATGTTGACTTGGCTAATTTGTGTACCTTTTACTATGTCTGATCCTGCTTAGTCCCTTATTCCTTGGGGAATCATGCCCAACTCGGGGGTGTTAGTGTTGCTGAGAGATTAAGGAGCACACTAGCCTATGGTTGGGTGGAACGTTGCAGTGACATAGCTGGTTACAGGATGAATCACTCATAAGATAAGTATTCTTGTCTATTTCATCTCTACAGTTATATTGATGTCTAATGGATTATGATGAACATCTTGAAGGATTGAATGTATGTTTTTCTTCTAATGTATGCTTAATAATTATGCATTCCTGCATGTTTTACTTCAAATCATTTCAGTTTGTCAGTATTTAATTATTTGCATGTTCATGGGGCTAGTTGCTCGGATGGTTAGTGTATGGCAGCGTCCTCTTCATCGGTCTGAGGGTCGAGGACGTTACAAAGTGGTATCAGAGCTCATGTTGCAGCATGGGCTTGAATGGGAAATGAATAATAAGCAAGCAAAGGCAGGTTTCCCTCTACCCAGAATAAATCTGTGAATGACAGGAGAAAATTACAAAAAATTTCTAAGTCCGAAAATCATTGGAGAACTTAGCCTTAAGCTCATTCGATGCAGCAGAGAGCTAGGCGGAAGTCTTATTGATGCACAGCAGACAAAAATTAGAGACAAAGCTGCAACGATGGTGAAAAATAGAGGAAGTCTGAGCCGATACGTTGGTTGGGTCGGCAGGTTTGAGCCGCAACAATGGCGGCAGACAATGCATAAGTGAGTCGACATGGGTGAAAATTTGAGATTTTCTTCTAAGTGCCAAAATCATCGAAAGCCTTCAGCTAAATAATGCTGAAATGTTGGCTCAGTTAGTTGAAGGATCATCTGATACAGACCATCGGTAATGGCGAGGGATAGAGGAAGAGAGAGCTGACGGAGCGACGGGAAAAGGAAGTTGAGGTTGTTAAATTTTCATATGCTAAGAAAGAACATTAGTATTTCATTTCATTTTCATAAGAAAAGCATATAAACAATATCACTGAAAGAAACAGCATCACAAGAACAACACAGATTTATCCTGGGAAAACCCTAAAGGGAAAAAGCCAGCAAAAGCTTCCTCAATATAGATGTCCCAAAAAGGTAAAATATAAAACCAGCAAGGAGATCAAAGCCTGATCCTCCTCCTTCTCCTGCTACTCTTCTCTTCTCCACTAATGCACTACATAATTGAGAGTGTGTGTTCCAAATGAGGAGTGCTACACCTCTATTTATATTCATCCGTTCACTTAAGTTAACTCATCTGACATGTAGGCTCGAGTTACACATGTAGGCTCAAGTAACCGCACTGGGGTGCTAAAGACCCACCTTTGCAATTAGAGGGGACTACCTCATGACTCTTATTAGTTCTTCCAATTAGGAGCATCAGGGTACAAAGTAATACAATTATTTCTTCCGATAGGACCATCGGGGACCACAAAAGATACATATAGAATATTTTTCGAAGTTACAATATTTTAACACTCCCCCTTAACAAGAAGGGTATTCTATAACAACATCAACAACAACAATAGTAGGAGAGAGATGGAGGACATCATCAACATCATCAGGGTAACACATCTATAAATCATTGGAAGCTTTTCAACATTATATAGTCTTCGTCTTCAATCTTCAACGTCAGCAACTCTTTAATCAGCATCAACACTTTGACCTTTTGATCTGCAACAACATCTTCAGCACCTTGACCTTTCAATTAGCAACATCATCTTCAACACTTTGACCTTTTGATCAGCATCATCATCTTTAGCACTTTGACCTTTTGATCAGCAGCATCATCTTCAGCACTTTGACCTTTCAATCAGCAACATCATCTTCAACACTTTGACCTTCCGATCAACAGCATCATCTTCAACACTTTGACCTTTCGATCAGCAACATCATATTCAGCACTTTGACCTTTTGATCAACAACATCTTCATCATCATATTCTGATCTTTCGATAAGAGTCATCATCATCATCATCATCACATTCTGATATTTCAATCAGAAACATTATCATAAAAACATCGTCATCATCAAAACATAATCATCATCAAATGCTAATATTTCAGTCAAGAACATCATCATCATCATCAAATTCTGATCTTTTGATCAAAAACATCATCATCATCATCAAATTCTGATGTTTCGATCAAGAACATCATCATCATCACACTCTGATCTTTTGATCAGGAACATCATCATCATCACATTCTCGACAACTGAAGTCACTGGATTGATTACGGGATAATCAGTCCCTATCACTTTAGGACCAAGTCCAAGGATGATGCAATCCTATCACGTTCTTGAGTACCGAAGTCATCGGATCCATTATGAACTGAGGTTCAAGGATCATACAATCCTACCATCTCGATGACCGAAGTCACCAGATCCATTCTGAACTGAGGTTCATGGATGATACAATCCTACAACCATCTCGATGACCAAAATCACCAGATCCATTCTGAACCGAGTTTCACAGATGATACAATCCTACAACCATCTCAATGACCAAAATGACCGGATCCATTCTGACCCGAGGCTCATGGATGATACAATCCTACAACCATCTCGATGACCAAAATCACCGGATCCATTCTGAACTGAGGTTCACAGATGATACAATCCTACAACCATCTCGATGACTGAAATCATCGGATCCATTCTAAACTGAGGTTCATGGATGATACAATCCTACAACCATCTTGATGACCGAAATCACCAGATCCATTCTGAACCGAGGTTCACAAATGATACAATCCTAAAACCATCTCGATGAATGAAATCACCGAATCCATTCTAAACCGAGGTTCACTGATGATACAATCCTTCAACCATCTCGATGACCAAAATCACCGGATCCATTTTGAACCGAGGTTCACGGATGATACAATCCTACAACCATCTTGATGACCGAAATCACCAGTTCCATTCTGGACCTATGTCCCGGGATAATACAATCCCTCTTCATTCTTGAGGATTGAGGTCTCCGGATCACTTTAGGGAAAGTTCCCAGGGATGATACAATCCCACTGCCTCATCACTACTCCCCCTTTCAAGGAAGGTCTTTCCAAACCACACCAAGCTTGTCTCGAAAGTGTTTGAACTTTACTCGAGACAAATGCTTCGTCAGCACATCAGCAACTTGTTCATCAGTACTCACATATTAGAGCTTTATGGCTCCCTTCTGCATCATATCTCGAATGTAGAAATACTTGATTTCTATATGCTTCGATCTGTCATAGAATACTAGTCTCTCTGCCATTTTTATACAGCTTTGATTGTCACATAGAATCACGGTAGTGTCCAACTCTAGGTTGAATAATCCTGACATCAGCTTCTGAAGCCATATGGCTTCACAACAAGCAGATAAAGATGCTATATATTCTGCTTCAGCTGTGCTTAGAGCAACACTAGACTGCTTTCTGCTAAACCATGAAATCATAGCAGATCCCAAACTATAACATCCACCTGATGTGCTTTTTCTATCTGAGATAATTCCATCCCAATCTACATCTATGTAGCCATACAATCTATACTCATGGCTACCATCATAGTATAGACCAAAGTCTATAGTCCCTTTCAGATATCTCATCACATGTTTTGCAGCTACTAGGTGAACCCACCTTGGTTGAGCTAGAAATTGACTCAAGGTGTTCATAGCAAAACAAATGTATGGTCTGGTATTTGTTAAGTACAACAATGACCCAATGATCTGTTTGTAATGGGTCACATCCACTAACTCTGATGAGTCATCAGCTAATAGCTTCAAGTTGGAGTCCATGGGTTTGGTCATGGTTTTGCATTCCAACATATTGAACCTCTTCAATATCTCTACCGCATACTTTCCCTGGTTGAGAAAGATTCCTTATGAACTTTGCCATACTTCTAGACCTAGGAAATAATGCATTAACCCAAGGTCTTTCATTTCAAATTATTCTGCTAGTTTCTTCTTTCTTTCCTTAACCTGTTTCTCATTCCCTGTCAAGAATAGGTCATCCACATATAATAGAAGGATGACAGGTTTATCTTCTACAACCTTGAGATAAATATTAGGATCAGCTTTACTCTTGGTAAATCCCATGCTTGACAGGAAACTATCTATCTTTTCATACCAAGCTCAAGGGGCTTGTTTAATACCATATAAGGCCTTCTTCAACTTGCATATGTGAGTGTGTCTATCTTCAAATTCAAATCCTTGTGGCTGTTCTATGTATACTTCTTCTTCGATCACACCATTCAAAAAATCTATTTTCACATCCATCTGGTGTAAGTCCCACTTCATCATGGATGCAAGTGCCATGATGGCTCTAATCGAAGTATACTGTGCTACTAGGGCAAATGTCTCTTCATAATCAATTCCCTCTTTCTGAGAGAAACCTCTGGCCACAAATCTTGCTTTATACTTCTCGATACTTCCATCAGCCGCATGCTTTATTTTAAATATCCATTTGGAGGATACTATACTCTTTCCTTTTGGTTTGGGAACTATATCCCACACATCATTCTTCATTATTTACTAGTACTCTTCAGTCATCGCTTCTTCCCATTCTTTCTTTTGAACTGCTTCTTCGTAGTTTGTAGGTTCTTGGTCTACAAGCTCACACATCAAGGCTACATAGTTGGAGAAAGTATTAGGTTTCTTCTTTCCCTTGTGGAGCCTTCAGATGCTCCATATTTTTCTGCCTCTCGTATAATTTCTCTTATCCAGGCAGGCTGTCTCTTTCTTGAAATCTCCATCATAGGAGGTTCTTGAGGTTCTGCCATGTCATGTTCTTCAAGAGCTTCATCTTCAGGGAGACATGTAGTTTCTTTATTTATGGGATATGTCTCTTCTTCATATACTTCTTCATGTTGGAATTTCCTATATCTCTTGAGTGTTTCCTCTTCATCGAATGTCACATCTCAACTGATTTCTATGTGATGAAATCCAGGAATGTAAATTCTGAATGCTTTGGATACTTCACAATATCCAACAAATATCCCCTTCTTTCCAGAAGGGTCCAACTTGGTTCTTTTCTCTTTTGGTATATGAATATATACTGGACAACCAAATATCTTGATATGACTTGCTTCAGGCTTCTTTCCCATGAAGACCTCTTCTGGGATTTTGAACTCAAGAGCACTATGAGATATTCTATTCTGTACATACACAGTAGTTCTTGTTGCTTCTGCCCATAGATGCATTGGAAGATCTTGATCATATATCATTGTCTTCACTGCCTCCATGATGGTTCTGTTCTTTCTTTCCACAACCCCATTATGTTGAGGATTGTAGGGAGTGGTTAGTTCCTTCTTGATTCTAGCATCTTTGCAAAAATTCTCAAACTCTTTTGAGGTGTATTCTCTTCCATTGTCTGAATGGAGTGTCTTTATTTTCTTGTCTGAAATATTTTCTATCAAGGCCTTGAACTCTTTGAATTTCTCGAACACTTCACTCTTTGATTTCAAGAAGTATATCCAAGTCTTTGTTGAAAAGTCATCAATAAATGTGATATAATATTCAAAGCCACTTAAGGATATAGAAGACATTGGACCACAAACATCTGAATGAATCAATTCCAACGTACCTTTTGTTTTAGTTTCACTTTTCGGAAAAGGGTTCTTGATGTTCTTTCCCTTCGCACATCCTTTGCAAATGACTTCATGCTTGATCTTCATATCTGGTAATCCCATCACTACCTTATTTACATGAGGTAGAGCTTTGTAATTAATGTGGGCAAGCATTCTATGTCATAGTTCACTAGGGTCAGTGGACTCATGAACAAGGGTTGTTTCTGAGTGCCCCTTGAGTTTATACAATCCTCCTTCTTCTTCACCAATGATGATAGCATCTTCAAGATTCTTTCCTTTGGGCCACATGAGTACTTGGCCATCTATGAAAGCAACTTTGAATCCTTTCTTATCTAAGGATGAAATAGAAAGTAAGTTCTTCTTTAGACCAGGTACATACAATACATCTTTCATCTTTAGAGGATTATCTGAATCAAGTTTGTAGATTGCTTCACCAACTCCTTTGATCGGATATTGATAGTCATCTCCTAGGGAAACTTTCTGAGGAGAGCTTCTTTCTTCAAGTTTGGACAGATTTTTCTTTTGTCCCGTCATGTGCTTTAAAGAACCACTATCAATGAGCCAAGTTTCTTCTCCAGGTGTTACAAACCCAGAGAGTGCAGAGAATAGTACATACTCTTATGGATCTTCTTCTCTTGTTTGCTTTCTTGGAGGTCCTTCTTCTTCTTCTTCATTTTCATCTTCAGCTAGATGAGCATGATATCTTTTGTTGTTGATCATCTTCTTGTATTCTTGATTCTTCATGGGACAATTCCTAGCAATGTGTCCTATCTTGTCACAATGAAAACATTGAAAATTAGAGTAGTCTCTTCTTGGAGGAGTTTCTCTTACCCTTTGGATTATTCTAGGAGGTTGAGACTCCCTGAAATTTCTTCTCTTGAAATTTGATTGACCTCTTCTTCTCTTGGTGTGAGTGGCTAGGGATTGATCATATTCTTTTAGTAAGGCTTAACTATTTTCCACTCTTTTCTCTTCCTGAATGCAGTCTTCCCATACCACATCAAACTTCATGCTTTTTTTTTCTGGCACACATCATTTGGATGAAGGACTCCCAGGGTCTAGTGAGGCCACTGAGAGCAGTCATAACTAGTTCATCTTCATCAAGCTTATCTCCAATAGCTTCTAGTTGCTCTTTGATATGAGAAGGGAAGTCAGGGCCTGAGGGACTGTGTAGCAGAGAAGGGACTGATTCCTTGTGTCGGGTGTGTGTGGGTGTCCTAGAAGTCAAGCTAGTTCTGGAGTAGGTGTCCTTAGCTCTTCAATGAGACCCCAGCTTAGCATTCACCGTTTCCCCGGTTTCCAGAATAGCTTGATAACCCCAACTGTGTTGACTTGGCTGATTTGTGTACCTTTAACTATGTGTGAGCCTTATTAGTCCCTTATTCCTTGAGGAATCATGCCTAGCTCGGGGGTGGCAGTGTTGCTGAGAGATTAAGGAGCACACTAGCCTATGGTTGGGTGGAACGTTGTAGTGACATAGCTGGTTGCGAGACGAATCACTCATAAGATAAGTATTCTTGTCAATTTCATCTCTACAGTTATATTGATTTCTAATGGATTATGATGAACATGTTGAAGGCTTGAATGTATGTTTTTCTTCTGTTGTATGCTTAATAATTATGCATTCCTCCATGTTTTACTTCAAATCATTTCAGTTTGTCAGTATTTAATTATTTGCATGTTCATGGGGCTAGTTGCCTAGATGGTTAGTGTATGGTAGCGTCCTCTTCACCAGTCTGAGGGTCGAGGACGTTACAAAGTGGTATCAGAGATCATGTTGCAGCATGGGCCTAAATGGGCCATGAAGAATCAACTAGCAGAGGCAGGTTGCCCTCTGCCCAGAATAAATCTATGAATGACAAGAGGAAATTACAAAAAATTTCTAAGTCCGAAAATCATCGGAGAACTTAGCCTGAAGTTCATTCGATGCAGCAGAGAGCTAGGCGAAAGTCCGCCTGATGCACAACGGACGGAAATTAGAGATAGAGCCACAACGGTGGTGAAAAATAGATAAATTCTGAGCCAATACGTTGGTTGGGTCGGCAGGTTTGAGCCGCAACAGTGGTGGCAGACAATCCATAAGTGAGCCGACATGGGTGAAAATTCAAGATTTTCTTCTAAGTGCCAAAATCATCGGAAGCCTTAAGCTGAAGACCACGAAAAGTCGGCTCAGTTAGTTGAAGGATCATTCGATACAGACCATCGACAATGGTGAGGGATAGAGGAAGAGAGAGCCAATGGAGCAACAGGAAAAGGAAGTTGGAGTTGTTAAATTTTCATATGTTAAGCAAGAACATCAGTATTTCATTTCATTTTCATAACAAAAGCATATAAACAGGATCACTCAAAGAAACAGCATCACAAGAACAACACAGATTTATCCTGGGAAAACCGTAAAGGAAAAAGCCAGCAAAATCTTCCTCAATATAGATGTCCCAAAAACGTAAAAGATAAAACCAGCAAGGAGATCAAAGCCTGATCCTCCTCCTTTTCCTGCTACTCTTCTCTTCTCCACTAATGTGCTACACAAGTGAGAGCGTGTGTTCCAAATGAGGAGTGCTACACCTCTATTTATATTCATCTATTCACTTAAGTTAACTCATTTGACATGTAGGCTTGAGTTACACATGTAGGCTCAAGTAACCACACTGGGGTACTAAAGACCCACCTTTACAATTAGAGGGGACTACCTCATGAATCTTATTAGTTCTTCCGATTAGGAGCATCGGGGTACAAAGTAATACAAGTATTTCTGCCGATAGGACCATTGGGGAGCACAAAAGATACATATAGAATATTCTTTTAAGTTACAATATTTTAACAGAAGTTGGAGCCGTAGTGTCAGCGGAGATCACCTGAAGACCGTCGAAACGTCGGCGAAAATTAGTTGATGGAATAGCCGACACAACGGCGGCAGGAAGAAGATAAAAAGAAATTTTGAATTTTTTTTAAAGTGTGAGATCATCGGATGTCCTCAACTGAAGATTGTCGAAACGTCGACAAAGATCTCTGGAAGACCGCTGACACGTCGGAGAAAATTAGACGATCGAGTAGTCGACACGGCGGCGGAAGGAAGAGGATGAAAGTGTTGATACGTCGGTAGGGAAAGGATGAAGGAATTCCGACAACGTGGAGGAGAAAACATGAAGGGAAGATGAAAAGTAAGTTTCACCAAAATTTTTTCTAAGTATGGAAATCATCGGACGCTGATCGCTGATGCGGAGTTGTAGTGTCGATGGGGATCTCCTGAAGGACACTGAAACCTTGGAGAAATTTAGTTGTTTGAGTAGTCGATGCAGCGGCGAAAGGAAGGAGAAAATTTTTCCAAATTTTTTTTAAGTATAGTAAACAACGAAAAAATTTAGATGATAGGTCGGTCGACATGTCGGAGAAAATTAGTTGATGGGACCGCCGATGAGCGTCGAAAAAATTTAGTTGAATGGACCGCCGATGAGCGTTAGATAAAATTAGTTCATTGGACCGTAGAAGTGTCGGAAGCTTAATCAACTAGCGACCCAATATGTCAGAAGTTTAGTTGGGAAGAGACACGATTTAACAAAGGAAAATTTTGAGTTTGCAAGTGGGATCTCTCAGCGGATTTCAGTGGCTTTTCAGTGAGATTTTCAGTAGTTTCCAGTGGATTTTCAGGGCTGAAAAAGGAAGAAAATTCTAGGTGGCTAAAGTTGGAATTCCAGACCAGAATACATTTGTGTGTAAAAGAGCATAAATTTGGTGAAAATCATCATTTTAGAATTAGTATGATTTTCACACCCGAAGTCAAAATGGAGCAGAAAAGTACTAGTGGTTTTTTGAAAAAAAAACGTTGCTATCAATATGGATAAATCCGAGAATTGCATGCCTATAGGTAGCAAAGACCATGAAGTCAAACCAGCTGTTATGTGGAAGAGGAATTCCATGCAAATATGAGGGACTTGAAAAGGGAAATTTCCTTAACCCCTGTCTTGCTAACTATATTATATTTTATAAGTTTTGTACATAAAATGTATGAGGATATGCCTTGCATGCATATGATATTACATATTGGTAAAAGTAGTGGGAATTATACATTTACAATGAACCGCTAATGGTAAATATTGTATTGGTGTTGGTATTGGTGGAAAAACCAATGACACAGGAGCATGGCTAAAGATGTTGATGATGTCGTTGCATGGGACCATCAACCTTATAAAAAAAAGGGATAAGGAAACAAATCCATGAACAAGAAGATGATGAGCGAATTCGACAATCCTCTGCAAGAGACTGACTAAACTGGTAATGTCAAGGGTGTAAGTAGGATCCATGCAGGTAATGGTTTAATTATGACAATTGCATGGAGTGGTAAAGGAAAGAGATCTCATATCATGTGATTATTTAAAAATTTATGCTACATTCATATAGAAATATATCCTGCCTTGTGAATGTTGGTATGAACTTAATAATCAGAACAAGTGAAGACTAGTGGTCTTGATTATAGTAATGCATCCTATATAAAGTAGTCATGGTTAGGCCATAGTATGTTTGAATGCATTGTATTCTTGAATCAATACAAGGTAGCATTGAGTGGATATGCATTAAGAGATTTTATAAATATTGTAGTTATGCATTGAATGGATGCATATGAAAAGTTTGAGTAAATGTTGTAAATATGCATAAATAAGTGTAGGTGCAAATGTTGTGATGCATTGCATGAATGCATCGAGATAGTGCTTGTGTTATCATGACTAACTAATGGCTAAAATGATGAATTGCTTATAATTCTAGAACCATTTCAAGAGTTGTTATGAATGCAGGATAGTGAGTGCATAAAGAGGGTAGTCATGATCGATTGGCTGTAGGAAATTCTCTACGGAAGGGCAAGGTGGTACAAATGATACACCTGTGAAATAAGGAGTATCTAAACATTTCATCTAAATTGCATAAATGATGTGACTGTACCTTGCAATTTTAAGTACGATAATGATTCACGTGAAGTAAATGAGTTTTGGTAATATTGATGTGATTAATAGATGGAAGTGTTTGAATTCTATAATTCTGAAAATGCTTCAGTGATTGTTATAGCAATGAAATGTTATATCCATGGAGACTTACAAAGTGTTTGGCTGATTGAAGTTCATATTTCAGGTAGATTGTTTAGAGCATGGCAATGTGGGTAAGACCACAATGAAATCCGAAATCTACCATGTGAAAGGGCCAAACCTCATGAGAAGAGTCTCATGGTTGTGAAATTAGTTTGTATGGATAATGGGTTGTCAATTTGAACTTGTAAATTTCGGATTTGAGAAATTGCTGACAATTACTAATCACTATTGGCTTGCATAGAATTGTGTCAGGAGGACATGTTGTAAGTGGATGTTCATGTTATGCTAGTAAGCATAAAATTATAATAGGAATAGTGGTGCTGCTTACAAGAGACCAACAAATGAGGATCACCTCATTGCTAAGCAAATCAATTTCTGTAGTAGACTAAGTTGCAAATTCATATTGAATTTACTTACTAATGCCATTGCTTGGTTATGGAACAATCAAATTTGGATTGTATTAGTATATAATGATTGACTATTTGGCTACTTGATGAATGTTCCAGGGGTAAACATTACAGGAAAACCATGTGTGATGGCCTGCAGGAGCCAAACTTCATAGGGAGGTTTCCCCTATCTTGGAAATGGGTTTCGGGTGAAACTCCATTGGGCATTTTGGAAATGTCCCATCTGCACTACATGTTTGGTAAGCAACATGAGTGAGATGGTATAGATTATGTTGGTAAGACATGTGTTGTATATGGAATGTAAAAAGGAGTTGGGATGGAAAACCGAGGGACTATCAACTCGGAGAAAGGAGCCCCCATTCCTCGTTAATGAAGGAATACTGCATCGACAAATGGATAAGTGTTCTATGACCCTAGCTAAGAATATGCATGTCAAATTGTTAAATTCAATATGTAGAGCATGTTTTGATTTTATTTACATTATGACAGATTGCTTGAGTATGAATAGGGCCTACATGGCTTACATCGGAAAGGGGTGCACAGTTTTCCGATGTTGAGTCATGAAAGGGTTTTCAATATTGACTACACCCTAGGGAGTGGACGCACTCCTGGTGTTTCAATACTTGATAGTGAATGATATGAAATATGATTACAGTTTTAGAGCAATAACGCTGATGAGTTTGCTTACATTTCTTGTGTTGTCAGGCTAAACAGATGCAATTTGGTGTTGCACACTAAAGAGAAAAGGTAAACGGTTGTTGTGAGGGGTTATGGTGTAAGGGTTGATGTGTATAAAAGAATATTGTGGAGGTTGTGGGGATTTTGATGAGGGAGTTGTGGAGGTTGTGGGGATTTGATGAGGTGTTGTGAAGGTGTTGCTGAAATAGGGTTGTTTATGCCTAGGGCTCCATAGTAGAGCCTTGACCTAGAAATGGTCGTGGTAAAGTTTCCTTCCTAGTCGGCGTGAAGGTGTACTAGATGGACATTAATTATTTGATGTTGTGGAGTAGCCTGCATGCTGACCTAACATCCAAGTCCATAGGAAATCCCAAGGCTTGCAAAGCAAAGCAGGACCCTGTGGACTAGAGAGGAAACACACAATATAGATAAGTATTGGATTATCTTGCAGCTTCTTGCTTATGAATATACATGTGTATATGGTTTGGTTATGATATTCTAAGCTCTTGTTAGAGATAAAAACCGATGGGAGTAAACAAAACATGTGAATCTATTCAATGTTTGAATACAGGTATAGCTGGGAGCGAGGACTATGAGGGAATCCTAGGGGTGCATGTGGACATGTGACTGTCCTAAAAAGAACAAAATGAGCAATAATGAAAAAGGTGCTAGTGGGACTGTGAAGGTCCTAACAGCCAAGAGTTGTAGACAAACCATGTGGAGAGACTCCATGGTTGAGAGGTCTAGAATAGACCATAGACACCAAGTGTCATGGCCAAAAAGGGTTGGTCCAGCATTCACGGTGAAGTGAAAGAGGCTAAGAGCATGAAAGCCACAGTGGTGGTGTGGGTTCCATAATGGAACAAGACAAAGAGGGAAAAAAAACTCTTGCTGCTCTCTCTTTCCTTTTTTTTTTTACTATATATATATATATACTTATGCATTTAGAAAAACAGAAGATTGTTGAATGCGTGTATGGCTGGAAATATAATGTGTTTGTTTGCTTAAAATAAATTATGAATGCTGGAATAGTTAATTCCCTGTCAAAGACTGGACATGAATGAACTCATGTGCCTATTGGCAAAGCCTGAAAAGTATGAAAGTCTTATGAATAAGACTTGGACCACCCATGTCAGTGGGGAAATTGATTGACTAGTTTTCATGCTTATATTATGCTTGGCCTAATAGAATTGCAATGGTGCATTTCATAGGTGAAAAAAGTGAAATCCAGTCATGCACATTGATCATGGCAGCAGACCAAAAGTTGTTGGACTTGGCTGGAAGTCTCCTTCAAGCAATTTCCAAGACCCAAGAAAATCTTGGAGAGATGCTCAAGATACAAAAAAGGAAGAATGAGATGAACCACCATATTCTACAGGACTCTATTGGTTTGCAAAAGGAGGTAAAAAGCCTTCTAGGAGCAATCCATAAGGGAAAGGAAGGTGGATCAATGATGGGGCATTAGTCCAATCGGTCCATTAAGAAATGTTACAGGCATGAAGACTCAAAGAAAATTGAGCAGGTAAAGACAAAGCAGCCAATGAAATGTTGGAAATGTGGAGGACATCATTACCGTTGAAACTTCCCAACAAGGGAACATCAAGAGGGTAGCAGCCAAAAGGTCCCTAGACTTGGGGATGAGTCGAAAGATGAGAACCAGCATGAGAATATTGAGGAATCCAAGGGGCTTGGCCCTGAAAGTTCAAAGAAAATAATTTAATGAAGGACAAATCTGCAAAATTTTGAAAATTTTGGATGTGTAAATTGTATATGTATTCCTAGGTATTGGAACACCGAGGATGGTGTTATTCCAAGGGGGAGAGGATTGTAATACCCCAATTTTGACCCCGTTTGCATTAAAATATACATGATGTATATATTTTAATTAATCGTGGTGTGGAGCTAAAGGAAAAATCCCCATCATCAATTTGATTGTGTTATGTTTCAGCGATTGGAATCGTTGTCGATGGTATATTGTGCTATTCGGCACCTTATAGTTTTGGCATCATGTAAATATGCACTTTAATTAAAATGAACCCCACCAGCTACGTCAATGCAACCATGATGAAAAGGGAATGATTTTCCTAAGAATAAGGGGAGGGAACTATTAACCTTTGGCTAAAGGGAAAATCCAAGTGTCAGCTGTTGAACCCATTTAGTTGTCACCCACCCTTTTGACTCACTCACCTTTACTTGTCTCATCAGCCAACTACCACATTTAAAACTGTTGTTGATAGTGGGCAGTTATTGTTGGGTCGTGCTGGGTGGTAGGACTGTCAGTCCTTGCCCACACGCACACTCCACCAGCGGACTCCTTCACTTCACATGGGTAGGGAAAGCACGAGGAAATTCTCTCCCATTCTCCACTCTTCCATTATTTTCCCATCTTCACACAGGGACGGTCGGTTCTCTCGTCTCCTCACATACAGGTTGGGGTTCTTCATTTGTTTTCCTCACGCAGTGAGCCGGAAGAGCATCCTGAGGGGCATGATTCCTGATGTGTGCCTGAATTTTTGGTGTTCGTGAAGGAGCCATTCATGATTCTCGTTGTGTGTTCATTCATGATTTTTGGTTTGTTGTTGTTCTCCCCATGATTTTTGGTTGATGTTGGTTTCATCCACGATTTGGTTCGTTGTGGGTTAAATTACATTTTTGGGGTTGCTGCTGAGTTTTTTTGGCCACGTTAGGGCCAAGAACAACTCTGGAATCACTTTTCTCAGTTTGAGTTGCATTTTACCATTTTTGGCTGCCATCGAGTTTCCCTTTCTCTTTCACAGAGCTGTGAATTACTTAACCTTCTTGTGTGTATGAAGTGGGCGGTTTTGGGACTATATTGGATTAAAAATGAATTTTTGGTATGCTTGATGAGCCTGGTGTGTTGGGGAACCTCCTAGACAGATCTAGAGGACTATATTTCTTCTCCACAACCCCTAAATAACATTGGAAGGAAAGTCAGGGCCTGAGGGACTGTGTAGTAGAGAAGGGACCGATTCCTTGTGTCGGGTGTGTGTGGGTGTCCTAAAAGTCAAGATAGTTCTGGAGTAGGTGTCCTTATCTCTTCAATGAGACCCCAGCTTAGCATTCAACATTTCCCCAGTTTCCTGAATAGCTTGATAAACCCAATTTTCTAAATAGCCTGATAAACCCAATTGTGTGACTTGGTTGATTTGTGTACCTTTGGATATGTGTGAGCCTGCTTAGTCCCTTATTCCTTGGGGAATCATGCCCAGCTTGGGGGTGGCAGTGTTGCTAAGAGATTAAGGAGCACACTAGCCTATGGCTGGGTGGAACGTTGTAGCGACGTAGCTGGTTGCGAGATGAATTACTCATAAGATAAGTATTCTTGTCTATTTCATCTCTGCAGTTATATTGATGTCTAATGGATTATGATGAACATGTTAAAGGCTTGAATGTATGTTTTTCTTCTGATGTATGCTTAATAATTATGCATTCTTGCATGTTTTACTTCAAATCATTTCAATTTGTTAGTATATAATTATTTGCATGTTCATGGGGCTAGTTGCCCAGATGGTTAGTGTATGGTAGCATCCTCTTCGCTGGTCTGAGGGTTGGGGACGTTACACTCTGACACCGGCGGTGTAACCTCATTTTTTCCATGATGCACTGCTAAGAGAAATAAGGGCATCTTCCTCCATTTTGGTCTCTTGGAGTAGAAGGATATATGTAGGGTCCATTCTTAACAAATATTTTGACTCCTTTCACTTTGTTTGGACTGCCTAGTCCTCTGTAATCCCAAGAGACCATATACATTATTTACTCTAGGTATTGTAGGAGGATCCTCCTCTATTGATTCATGTCTTGGGGTTCCTGGTGAAGGAGTTATCCAGTTTGGATTGATTTCCTTTCATTTTTTATTTTCAGCTTCTTCTTCCCTTAGCTCCCTATTGGATTTCCTCCCTTGGTGCTTAGCTTATTTTTCAAAGGCTTCCTCTTTTGAGATGGAGATAGCCTCAATTGGTCATCTCTTGGCCATTTTTACATAAGATGGGGATGAGGCCTGGCTTCTGGAGGGAGAATTTGAGGATGAGAGAGGTGAGAGTTCTGGTATTAACATAGGATTTCCAACTGGTTCCTTGGATGCTTCTCCCTCCTCCTGCTCTTCCTGGGTTCCATCCCCTTCGTGAGCTTCTTCGACATTATCCAAGGGGGGAAATGGATTTGAGGGTCCTTCCAATGGTTTATGCAAAAAATTTGTAGGACTCAGGGTAGACTGAGTCTCTCAGGTCGAAGAGTCTTGCTTTCCTCCTTTCCCTTTAGATCTGGATTTATTTTTACCTCCTATGGACTTTTGGACTATTTTCCAATGGTCTTCTTTTCTTGTCTTCATTGTTTCTTCTTCCTTCTTTTTGTTGTTCCTAGTAAAGTGTCCATATTCATGACAATGTCTTCATTTGAAAGGGAGTTTCTCGTAATCGAGCTCTTAGATATGGGACCAGTCTACTACTATGAATTTGATGGCCTCTAGAAGGCCTACTTCTATATCCACCTCTACATAGATAAGGGAACAAGAGTATTAGTCTCACCTTTCTGCTACATCTATAAACTTTCCCAGGGTGTTTCCTATTGCCACTAAGGATTCCTGGTTCCAACAGTGCAGGGGGAGGTGTGGCAATCTCACCCAAACTGAGACTGTCGATGGGACATCTTGGGTCAGATCAAAGTTAGGGGTCCATTTATTAAAATACAATCCTTGTGGCCCCATGAAATAGGGACCATTCCTTAAGATGAGGTCCTTATATTCTTTTCTTTCAAAAACGAAGACAAAAAACCTTTCCAAACAAAGAAGTTGCTTGCCTCCTCCTTGATCAAGGTTTTCCAATTCCATTTTATCCAAGATTTGATTTCCCTTGGAGACGGCGCCAGGCCTATGACCTGGTTGATCAACCCTTTATCGTCGAGGTTTAGGGAAATCCTATAGGATCTATCTACGGGGAGAGCTACTGAGGGGATATCCGTAAGCTTCTTGACAAACTTCTGTTGGCTGGAAGACGCGAGTTTCTTTCCATGAGATGCAACTAGTTTCCTGGATTCCTCAATTTCCTGAGGAACGTGAGGGCAGCAAGGGAATTGGAGGAGGATCGGATCCTCCTCCTTCAGCCATCATGAAGCCTTAAAGCGGTGCAGGACCACGATCGCTCGAATCAGAGATTTCTGGATCTCCTCCTGCGTGTTGTCACATCCTGCTCCATGATCAGTAGTAGCCTATGAATAATAATAATTATTTATAAGGTGAATATATTCATTAATTTACACATTAACATATAATTATTATAGATGTATTTGGGTTATAAGGAGGTTCCTCCCCTAATGCATGAGTTATTATGTAATTCACCAATAAGAATATCGTTGGTAGCACTACTTCCTGTGCATTCTCGATGTATGTTGTGTATATGCATGGTATTGTGTGCCTTATTATGTATTAGCTTCATAACATTTGGTATGAGAGAGAATTATTTTCAATTGAGCACCTTTGAAGGAATATATGTAACTATGGGAGCTACAACTTTTGATAGAACCCTTTAAATTGAATGAGACTTCAAAGTGTTTAAAAGAAAACTTCATTTACTCTCTGGTCAAAATTTCAAAGACGAAGTTACAATGTGTACAAGTGAGGGTTTCTACCCAACCATGAAACGATGCTGAAATAGGTAGGGTTCACTAAAACAGACACATCTAAAGATTGCAAGGTCCATTGGTAATTTAACCAACAACATTTAAAGGAATAGAGTATAGGGTGTTATAGGTCCAAATTTTGGATCTATTTGGGCAAAATTGTCCCTAAAGGGCTAAATTTTGTCTGGGTTAATAAATTGGACAAAACTTCCTCTTGGAAATTAAATATTGAGTGAGACCAATGGCATTCAATATAAGAGAATTCACGTTGTTAAAGGTCAAAACTTCGAAAGCTAGAAATATCATAGATATAACAAGTTTGCATAGTAGTTCCCATAAGAGGGATAAAAACAATAAATCAACTTAAAATGGTCATAAATTTTTATTGGAATCTCTAATTTAGATGACTCAATAAGTAAAAATTAGGTTAACCCTAGTGAATATAGTGGAGTTGGAAGTCATGAATTCAGACAAGATCCAAGTGTTGAGAAAAGAACTAATGACAATATTGAATTTGGTGGAGATAAAGGTGCAATTGATCCTAAAGAAAGATTGAATATTATGAAGCAAAATAAAATAATAATAATAACATGTATCTTAAAGGACCATATTTTGGTGGTGAAGTTTGTCATTGACAATATGGTTTGGTACTGATGATGACACAAAAAATATACCTCACTTGGGAAGAGATTAAAAAATGTATTTTCAAATATATGGATAAAGGAATCAAAATGTGTTCAATATGAAGGAAATATGTGAACAAATAAACAAAAGAATTAGGGAAGGAAAGAAGGAAGACAATGAAGTCTTCAAATTGTAAAAGGACAAACTAAATCTAAATAAAAATAAAGATGATCAATTTCCATGTTTTGGGTTTTAATACAAAGCTTATTATGGAGAATAAGAACTTAAAACAACGACATACGAGCAAATAAAAGAAGGTGAAAGACAATTCAAAAGAAAATTCGACAACAGTGAAAAAAATCAAAAGGTTGCATAAATATAATCAAGACCCTTTCCACGATGTTAAAAACATGAATAAGCCCCTACATGAAGCAAAATAAAATATCATAGATGAATTTTTTTTTTTAAAGTTGAAGAGATGATTGGTAAAAAGATTCAAGAAACCCTAAATTCAAAGGAGGTCAAATAAAAGATGCAAATAAGAATCACAAGAGGACACCGGAAATTAAAGGACGGCATCACCATTTAGATTAAAAAGGTAAAGGAAAATAAAATACAAAATGATCTTTAGAAGATACTTGAAAGAGTAGAAATCGCAAGTAATTGGAAAACTGGATAAAAATATTTTAAGTCATTCTCTCAAGCAAATACAATTGAAGATCAAGCACGTAGTCCAAAACGTTTTCCTCCATTGAGATAGGAGAATGCATGCACCAACTGGATAAAAATATTTTAAGTCATTCTCTCTCAAGCAAATACAATTGAAGATCAAGCACTTAGTCCAAAACGTTTTCCTCCATCGAGAAAGGAGAATGGATGCAAGGTTGGTCAGAAGTAAAGGTGAAACATAAAAAAAATGGAATCGTACCCACATCCTTATTACTACGAAAATCTTAAAAAAAAAAATTATTGAATGAGATTCCCACTTTCACGTCCAAGGAAGAAAAGAATAAAATCAATGACGGTCATAGAACTTGAGGTCAAGGATCAATTGTGAGACATGGTATTCTCAAATACCAACAACTACAAATTAGTAAAGTTCAATGATGTTGAAATCAAAGGAAATGAAACTATACAACATCAAAATATCAAGTATTCACATCGCTAGGAATCAAATATGGGATGGATAACAACGATGACAACATGATATCAAAAATTTGAAATCATGCTATTTGGTTATATAAGTAAAATCCTTAACTAAAAAGCTTTGAAGACAAAGTACTATGTGGTCACTTTAATGGAGATATATAAATAATAACATGTATATATAAGCAATAGGTTAAGGGTTAGCTCAATTTGTTGTCCCAATGTTGTAAGGCATTTGGCTAATTCTATGTCAATAAGTGTGTAGTTCAAATCCCCTAGGTAAGGCATACTAGCTTAGGTTGATAAATTTACTAAAGATGACAAACATGCCATGGGAAACATCCTTTGGATTTCATCACAAAATATAAAGATGTTATTAGAAAGTTAAGTTTAGCAACTTGTCCATTTTGTCTTTAAATTGCATGTCATGTCTATGTCAAAGGCACTTTTTGCCAAAATCAAATCAGTCTTTTAGGATTAGAATAAACTTCCATGTTATGTGCAATTAGGTGCTTAGATTAAATTCCAATTGAGTTCTACAAGCATTTTAAAGGTGATTCAATATTATATTTATGGTAATAATGGTTTCTTAAATCCGTCCAAAATAAAGTTGGGATAGGAGAAATTAGGCCCTTAGATCCATTTGCCTTAGGTACCTAGAAACTATTTAATAAGTTTAATGAGTTCTAAGAACCAACCTATACTCCATTTTAGGCATGTCTCAAATCAATTTGAAATATGGCTCCTTCACATAACCTAAGGGAGTTTGCTTCCCTAATTTGAAATC
>LPNX011164010.1:79256-105358 GCA_001517045.1 Pseudotsuga menziesii | reverse complement strand
AGAGAGAGAGAGAGAGAGAGATCAGAGGTTAGGGGTTTAGAGAGAGAGAGAGAGAGAGATCAAAGGTTAGGGGTTTAGAGAAAGAGAGAGAGAGATTGGGGGTTAGGGGTTTAGAGTGAGAGATAGATTGGGGGTTAGGACTTTAGATAGAGAGAGATTAATGGTAATGGGTTTATGTAGAGAGATTGGGGGTTAGTGGTTTAGGGAGAGAGAGAGCGAGAGAGAGCGAGAGAGAGAGAGCGAGAGAGAGAGAGAGAGAGAGAGAGAGAGATTGGAGGTTATATTTTTACAAAGAGAGATATTTGGAATTAGGGGTCTAGAGAGGGAGATAAATAGAAAGAGAGACATTGGTAGTTGGAGGTTTATTGAGAGAGAGAGAGATATTGTAAGTTAGGGGTTAGGGGTTTAGATATTTAGAAGGAGAGTGGGAGAGATTTAGGGTGAGGGGTTTAGAGAGAGAAAGATTGGGGATTAGAGGTTTAGAGGAAGAAAGAAAGAAATATATAGAGGATTAGGGGTTTAAAGAGAGAGGGAATTAAAATATTTGGGGTTAGGGGTTTAGAGGAGAGAATGATTGGGGACTAGGATTTTAGAGAGAGAGAGAGAAAGAGAAAAATTTTATTTTAGGAATTTAAAGAGAGAGAGAGAGAGAGATGCGTGTTAGGGGTTTAGAGAGAGAGAGGGAGATTGTGGGTCATGGGTTGAAGAGAGAGGGAGAAATAGAGATAGTTTGGAGGTTCATGGTTTATAGAGAAAGATATTAGGGGTTAGGGTTTAAAGAGTGAGAGAGATTAGTGGCTAGGAGTTTAGAGAGAGAAATGGAGAGGAGAGGAGAGAGAGAGAGAGAGAGAGAGAGATAGAGAGACTATGGTTTAGGGGTTTAGAGGAGAGAGGTAGAGGTTGGGAGTTTCAATTTTAGAGAGAGGAAGCGAGATAGAGAGATTGGAGGTTAGGTTTTTAAAGAGAAACTAAAATAGAAATGGAGATAGTAGGGTTTATGGGATTACAAAGAGAGAGAGAGAGAGAGAGAGAGAGAGAGAGATTAGAAGTTAGGGGTTTATATATATGTGTGTATGTGTGTGTGTGTGTGTGTGTGTGTGTTAGGGGCTTAGAGAGAGACAAAAAAAAAGTGTATGTTAGTGTTGTAAAGGAAAGTATCCTATGGCTAGGATTTAAGAGGCCATCAACATACTGGGGTTGAAAGGTGGATGTATATTGTTCAACAATAATATATAAGAAAGATTTAGAGATAAGAACGGTCCACACCTGATTAAATGAAGGCTGGTCCAAGCTTTCTCTAGCCCTTCTCCTGCTCCTCTTGTTCCTCTCGCTCTAAGATACCTACAAAATAAGTCATGCCTTCCTCAAACCAATATGACCACATATAAAACAATGGTAATCAAAGAAACATGAAATAATGATCTGACTAACATCATCATATGATCATAAAAGGAGATTCAATCATACACTGAACAATGATTTAGGAAGAAGAAGGACATCACATCTTTATTAATATTGAAAACAAGTACAAGTATACCTTCTCTTCAAGTTTGGCACCTCACGAAACCTTGATATGGTTCTGCTACTTCTCTTCTCCAAATAACTTAGCCTCCAAGCTTTGCAACACAAGGGGATGGTCGCCATGGCAAAGGTGTGGGCAAAGAGAGCTCCAAATCCTCTAGAATAACAATGCAAAGATTCAAATATCCTCTCATAAACCTCCCCACCTCTATTTATATGTTTAAGGAAGAGTTAGAGGCAAAGAAAAAGTAGTTACAACTGAAGGATTTAGTTGCATAACTACCCAAACTACCCAAATTTCAAAAGACATGTTTTTTGACATTTTTAAGAGGTGTACGTGGGTTGCAGAAACAAAAGTCACATACATGAGGAGTACACGTGGTTTGCAATGTATAAAAGTCACGTATTTAAGGCATACGCAACTATTATATATAGCAACTCATGTACATACGCAAGTTTTCCTTAAGGAAAGTCGCCTACACATGAAAAACTCATTTTTAGGGTATTTCTGGGCATTTTCAGACTTTGGTGTCTTCTGGAAAGTTTTAGCTGATAGAAATATATTTCCAATGGTGTAGAGATAAGGTCAAATGGAGTTACAAAACTCAAAATATGGGTCCTCCAAGTTAGATGTTTTTTCAGTGACTTTTCATGAAGTGTCATCATGGAAGTGTTGACATGCGACGAAAACATAGGAAAGTGGTCACAGGAAAAGATGTGTCATTTTGAGCTATAACAGATGCCTCCTAATGTATGAGGTTAGAGGGGAATATGATAGCTGAAATACATTATAAAGGAAATAGATGAGTATGGAGAGAGCAGAGAATCCAAGATCAAAAGGCTTGAACAAAGGTACCTGAAAGAGAGATAAATGTCAGAAAAACTGATCTCTGGGACATATAAGTCCATATACAAAACATCGCCATAAAGATTCAGGTAGATCCAACATATGTATAACTGATGAAACTATCATGGTCGCTCAATATGCAAAAAGACACCATATCAAATCTAAAGGAGTCATGGCCACAAATGAACAAGGTGGATTTATGTCTCAGCAAAATGTCATATAAAATATAACAAGGTCTTGCGCAACTTGGGCAATAGCAAAATGATGATGCTACTATCAGCCCAAGGTCTTCAACCCAAACCGCCCAAAAAAGGTATGAATCCTAACCATGCAAATAAAGGAGCTGAAGTCGAACATGGAGGAAACCATTTTATTACCGGTCAATAATGAGAACCATTAACAAATGTGAGGGAAACCACCATTAATGAAAATGGTCCCCAAGGTACCTAGTACATTCTAACAAGTGTGATTACAAGGACTTGAAGTCGAACACTTGAAGAATCCATCGAGTATGAGACATTAAGGTATTCCCACTACCTAATAGCGAGAGAAATTGCCACTGATGACTGCAATCCCCAAGATACTGTCATAAAAATCTAAATCTCATCCCCAGAGCAAGATGTGTTGCAGTCGATAGGAAGAGATCCGTTGGAAGGAAGGCATTAAGGCATCCTTCATCATCCAACAAAAGGTAATTCAAAGACTAATTGGATCTGGAATTGGTACTGAATTTCACGACAAGGAACACTGAAGACATGATGTAATGAACTGATACCAGGCAAAGGCTGACACAAAATGTCAAGGCAACTGGAGAATTGCCGACAAAGGTTTAATCCTTGAATAGTGAACACAACACAAAAGTGACTTAGGCAGCTTTTGACACAAAAGGACCAATGAAACAAATCTGCAATGTAGGAGACATTGACAGATTCCCCATATAATTGTAAAATAAACAAACCGGAGGAGTAAGAAAATCTAAATTAGGATAAGATCAAAATACTAGGACCCAATTGTTGATAGACTCAAAACTGGTGCTTTGTTCAAAGAAATAAGACTTGCTACCATGATGTAAAAAACATGTGAATGAACTTCCCTTCCCCTCTTTCTTGTAAAGGTTTAATGAGTCCAAGAAAGCAAACTCGAGACCATCTTCATTTTTGGCAAGCTCGAAGAAAAGAAAGAAGAATGCTTGATAAAGCACTAATTCATGGATTTTACGAGACCGAACTAGTACATGCTCGACAGTGTTTCCATAGTTTAGAGAGTCTAAAAACTCCAAAGAAGACTCCAAGGGGGTGTTTTTTCATACAATTTAGTCTCCTAAGGCCGAAAAAGTATAAAACATACCAAAGAAGAACTCTCTTAACTTTTGAAGAAGAAAAGGCGCACCTTTTTCGTACTTAGTTAGGAAGGTCCAAAAAAGGTTAAATTACCACCTACCCAATGCTCCTTCAAAAGAAACATATAGCTTGAGTTTTACAAGTGTGAAGGAAGGCAAGATCACTCGGAAAGATCCATTTGATTACGATAAATGGGGCTTACAACAATAAACTCGATGCTTTGTTCTTTAGGGTTTAACGAGCATGACAAAGACATAAAGTACACTCGAAATCTTTTTCAAGTTTAGGTCCAGAGCACGAAAAAGAGAAAACTAAGTTCATACCGAGGGTTCCTTTTCTGTAATTTTAGTCCCTCAGGTTCGAAAAAGTGATAAACCTATACCTGAGAATGCTCTTCTCAATTCCATAGGAAAGAGAGTGTTCCTTTCTCATTAATAACAGTGAGAATGTACCCAGGTTGCAAAAGGTAAATCCCAAAGGTAACAACAAAAACCACTTCGGAAAGAAACTGGCTTTTCTTTCTAGAGAGGGATCTCTCAATTATAAATTTAACAAGGCCAGATATAAAATCAACACTTAAACATCATATATCTGGTTGAAATGATACACATAATCATTGGGCAATGGAGTCAAATACATAAAAATATCACAAGGTCGCATGCATGAGATTTCATCAAAGGCAAGATAACCACTCAATTACAGTCATTCATTTAGTTCAGGTGGAAAAGGAAGAAATATGAACAGTCCATCAATATAGAGAATCATAATATGAATTCCATATTAACTTTAGCAGAAACATTTATGGAATATCTGAAACAATAGTCAGAGCACAACAAGTATGAATTCCAACCATTCAACACTATGCTTCAGATACGAAGAAAACAAAATGGAATGTAAACATTGGAAAGACAATCACATAGGAAATAAAATACATACTATAATGTAAACAACACAAGAATCTCTGATACCTGCACACATTCAACTTTGTTATTTCAAAAATTATCTATCTTAAAAAAAATTGATCCAACAAATGGGTTCCAACCCCCAATACATCAAGTAAATGAAAATATATACATAAATGATTTCTTCCCAAGAAGATTTAATAATTGAATAATTTGTTTAATCAAAGTCTTTGTAACCATATACCTAACAACTAGGAATAAACTACTTGCTTTGATCCTGATAACATATCATTTAATTAAAATCAACTTGGTGATAACAAGGCTCGAACAAGCAGCTCCATAGCACGCAACACTTGTTTTCATGGATGAAGAATATACTTTTGTTTTTCCGAATATTTCCATGGCTCTCCATTGTTCTATGCTTGGGATGTCGTACTCAATCATTTATCAGATAGATACTTCTAAATCCATATAGGTCTCATAAGACATAGTAGGCAGCCCTCCTTTGATAATCAGAAATTTCTGCAATATCTCGAAGTCTTCTGTCAACTTGTCCATGATGACTTTTCCCGTTAGTCCCTTTTCCAAGTCATCAAACTTGGATTGATCCATATGGATTTGTACTAGTAGGCTATGATAATGTTCTTGAGAAAAAAAGTCTTCCTTCTTCATCCCAGAAAGAGGGAAGGCCATCTTCAAACAATTCTTTAAAAGCATGCCTAAAATCATTAATACGCGAAGTCATCTCATCAGCCTTATCTTGTACTATTTTCATAAGATGATGTTTGTGAATGAACCTTTTCGACCAAAGTACCATAACCACTGTGTCTTTGGTTCCTATATCTTGCAATTTTTGATAAGTTAATGAATTCAAGAAATTCAGTGCATTCTGAGATGTACTTAGGGGCTTCCTCTCCATGGTCTCATTTACCAGTTTTAATCTCTAATTGGATAAATTAACCAATGCACTTTGGTCATCAATGAAATTCAAATAATGTCTGAATTTAGTAACCTCCACAGAAAATGTATCCCAGATTATATGCTTGGCTCCCTGAAGAGGGCCCTTTCCTATATTCCTTTCTTTTAATTCATTAAGCTTCTTTTGTAATTGACCTTTGTCATGTAATATTTTATTCTTGTTTTCAACCATTTTAGTCAGCTTGGATTTGATTTTCTCATTTTCTTGTTTTAATTCCCTTATCTCTACATCTTTCAAGCTTAATTGTGACATGGGTACTAGTAAATCATCAGCAGAAAAATCATTTAAAGGCTTTTCAATATTTACAATGGTCAAATCTTCATCAGTAGGAGTCTGACTCGTTAATTCTTCCATAATCTCTTTTTCATCATTCTGGTCTTTCTTTAACTGTGAAATTTGTGTCACTAGCTGAGTTCGCTTTGTTTCCCATTTATTATTTTCTTCTTGCAGCTTCATATTTTTGCCTTTGTACTCCATCATTTCATGATGAATTTTATCTTTCTCCTCCTGCAATGCTAACAACTCTGATGATTAAACACGTTCGAAACTCGGTATTTTCAACTTCTTCTTTAGTACCTGAAGGGAATTATATTTCTCTTCTAAAAGTCTTTTGATGGCTTTTGTGTTTCCTGTTTCATCCCCCAAGCTTATGATATCTGCTTGAAATTTCTTTATTTGAATTAAATTCGCCTTGTTCTCAACTTTCTCGTGCTTTAACTAGACCTCCAATTTATCAACCAAAACTTGCAACTTCTTAATTTTCATCATGGCATGTAATAAATCTGAATAAATTATATCCCTTGTCTATTTGTGAAGCTGTATTTTGTCAGGTACATTGATTTTGTCCAATCTTACTTCCATCTCGGCCACTTTTATGTCACTTACCATAGCTAATTTTAAAGTGTTCCTCTCTACATCCCAAGTGGAAATTAGAGATGTCTTTGGGTTACCTATACTTCTCACTCATGGGAGTAGATTTTTAGTTTCTTCTAAGGACTGCCTCTTCTTTTCTACATAACTAGTCATGAATTCTGCTTTAGATTTAAAAACCGAAGTGGACTCTGCATTATTTTCACTTTCAAAAGAAAACTGGTTCATCTGTACTGACTTCTTAGGAATCAAAACTACTTTTTTCAACTCATCTAAAACTATTTCACTTGAAATTTTACCATCTTGAGATGTTTTGGTCTTTGTACGTGAACTGTCTTCATCTATTTCCATATTTTCAATCTCAGAAAAAATTCTTTTAATTAAAACATTAGAACTTTCTGGCACTTGAGACGCTATAATTGATCCATTGCTTGTACTCTCATTCCTTCCTGGATTTTCCATAAAATGAGACAAATTGGCTAGTTCCTTCAAACCTTCAACAACTTGGTGATCAAATGGTTTTTTTTTATTTGCTTGTTTCCTTAGAGAAATTACATGATATGGATCATAATTCACTTTTTGTTCTTTTTGAAAATACATGTTTTCCAATAATTTTTCCACAATCACCAGGGCACCTTTTTTTTTAAAGATGAATGAACCGACTTAAGGGGGGATTTGATATTGGATGAATTTCTGAAGGCTCCAAAATGGTCCTCTTCTGCATGTGATCTTTGTCTCATGTATTCCAATGCAAATATTCTAGGGGTAAGGAAGGCAGGCATCCTGTAAGGCTCTCCGGTGAAACCATACACTCTCAAAACCGTGAAATCTTTATACAAAAAAAAATCCCCAATCCTATCCTCTTGTTACGATTGCATCATAATCTTCATTTCTTCAAACACTCTAGGCAATACTTCATCAAAAACCAACTTATATATGTCTGACATAATGGAATTGACAAATTCGAACATATTGATTTGCTTCGGCAGATATGAAGAGAACATAGTACTAAGGAATTGCAATTCAGTTACATTTGAACATAATAACATGTTCAATAAATATGATTGGCAGTTGAAAAATATGACCTTTGGGAACCTGACTAATTGGATATGAATAGCCTCTGCTAAAAATTCATCCAAACTGAATAAATGGACCGGATGGGACTCAGACTCAAGACTAACTAAACTCATTTTCAATAAGAAACCCAAGACGACCTCACTGACATGAACGTCATTATCTAGACATAAAACCTGGCAGACCAAAGATACAACCAATTGGACCTCTTCTTTGAAGATGTGAATACGATATGGAAAAAAGAGACCTTCTAATGACTGACCTTCATTAAGAATACTAGACAAAAAATCACATCGAATTTCAATTTTACAACCTCTGTATACTTCAGCTAAAACAGACTCATTCACAGACTCACCACTATCGAGGTAATTATCAGGAAAATTATGGAATCCATGAATATATTTTGCATCAATCCTACACAATATCTTGGACGTGGAACGACTCACAATGACTCTCTCAGAAAATGAGTAATTACTTGCACAACACTCAATGAATTCAAGAAAGGGAAAGGTCTGCTCAATGGTGAAATAATACAGAAATGACTTGCAGGCATTCAAAATGCCGTTTCCTAGTGAATTATACCGCCACAATCTTTCCTTAATAACTGATACATTTTCCATCGACATGAATGGGTCATATACACCTCTATCTCTATCAACCAAGAATTCTTCTCTTTCATCCAGGACCTGGTTAATACCTTCTAACCCTTTCTCTTTCTCCATAATATAAAAATGACGTTAATTCTGTGAATAAAGCTCAAGTGTTCGAAGCTTACCTGTGACTGTAACTGTATGTACCCGAAGTTAACTACGAAAGGATGGTGGGTGGTCCCTTTCATTCATCCCAGCATGCAAAATAAAAAATGATTTTTCAAAATAAATCAACTTCACTTTATATAAAGGTCTATTCCAGAGGCTCCCTCTAGTGGTTTTTCTTAAACCATTTTTCTCTGCAGAATGCACTATAAGCCGCCATGTGTGTCGCAGTTTTTATTCCACTACCTCCTTTCTATTTCAATTACCGCGCAACTCTTCCCTCCGGATCTGATAATAACCATTGATGAATACTCACTTTATTTTTAAGCCATTGGATTAACTTGCATGTACACATTCTGCTGGGCCTTTTTTTTTTAACAATGCACAACTTTATGGAGCAGACTTCTTATCAACTGTAGATTTTACCGACCTGATCCCATAACCGTCGATTCTCATGCCTTGTTAATGATCTCCTCCTACCCTTATTTCCCATGCATCTTCATAGAGCGGATCTATTCTAAACCATTTATTTTCACATCCTTGTTCTATACCATTGGATTATGAGATAATTTCATCGTTTATGCGCTCTTTTATCATACATTCACATTGTCATATTTAACCAAAGTTCCAGAAACCATCATTTTTCTTCACCATGTTTCCTTCAATATTCTGCAAGTTAGAAGGTGTTAACAACTGGTTCCATTTGGGGATGATATCCTCCCTGTGAGGTATCAAAGAACTCGTAGACCAGGTGCCTATCTTTAATCTTTACATGATAGCTTCCAAAAAATTTACCTTTCTTGTTAATATATTTACTAGAAGGAAATGGCATGCCTCCTGAATGTTAGGGCTTTCAATGCGAGCTTCAAAAACATTTGGCTCACCATCTATACTGATTTCTAGAAGAAAATAAATATTTACAAACTTATGATACAAGTTTTACCTTCCTTCTTAGGACAGGTAATTTTTCATAAATCTCCCATTGATAGGGTTACTATCCATAGAAACCCAGTTTGGATATTCCAAAAGAAATGTATTTTGCCCTCTATGTCTAGCAATAACATAAGGACCTACCCACATATGATCAAATTTTCCATGTTTATCTTCTTTGGGAGCATCCCACTTCAATACTAGGTCATCAATCTCAAACTATTCTTCCTTCACCCTTCTGTCGAAAGTATTTTTTATTTTTTCTTGATGTGATTGCACTTTATCATAAGCCTTATTCCTTTTCTCTTCTAGCTCAATAATTTGGTTTATCCTCCTTTGCATGTGGTTTGGTTCTTCTTGCTGCTCTTAGAAATACCTCATAACTGGGACACCTAATGATGCTGGAAAAACAACTTCAGTTCCATACACCAATTGGAAAGGAGACATTCCAATCGCCCTTTTTGTACTAATCATGTCAACCCATAAAGAATATTTGAGCTTGGTATGCCACGATATTTTATTATATTCCAACATCTTCTTGATGATCCTTACCAGGATTTTATTTGAAGACTCGGCTAACCCATTTCCTTGCAGATAATAGGCAGTCGAATGATTCAAACTGATATGATATTTGTGACAGAAATCAATCATTTTCTTGGATTTAAAAGTGGCTGCATTATCTGTTACTATTCTTTTGGGGCATCCAAATCTATCCAATATGTTCTCCTCAAGAAAATCCATGATTACAGTTTCAGTGGCTTTCCTAGTAGGGATTGCCTCAATCCATTTTGTAAAATAATCCGTAACTGTTAAAATCCATTTGTGTTGTCCTGAAGAATTGGGATTTATTTCACCAATGAAATCCAAACCCCACTGTTGGAAAGGAGCTTCTATTATTATTGGATTTAAAGGGGGAGTAAGTACCTTTCTTTTACCATAAAAAATTTGACACTGATGACACATGTCGGTTTCTTTATACACATCTGAAAACAATGTTGGCCAATAGTAGCTTGCTCTTAGAATTTTATTTGCAGTCACCTTCCAAGAATGATGCCCTCCACAATCCCCTTTATGGAATTCTTTAACTGTATGTTGAGCTTCATTTTCCAAAAGAAAGTTAAGTAACACATCTCTGGGATCTTTCCAATAAAGATATCGATTTATAATACAAAACTTGATAGCTTTGAATTTTACTGACCTTACCCTTGACTTACTCAATCCTACTAGTGCTTGTAAATTTGAAAGGATGTAAGCAATGTTAGAGTACCATGGAGATGCCACAAAATCAATCATCACTTCCACCTCTGTATCCAACTGATTAAACTGATGGGATAAGAAATTGATTTGTAAAGACTCACAATTTGAATTTGTCATCATTTTTCGCTAATCCTTGTCCCTTAATAAGTTTAGTAGGCTTTATTTCTATATCGTACTCTAGTAATGTAGCTATCCATTTTTCCCTTCTACCCTCTGGATCAGGTTGTGTCAAAATTCCTTTTACTGCAGCAGTTGGAACATGCACGATTACATGTGAGTGTAGAATATATACTCTGAAATATTTCAATGCTTTGACCAAAGCATATGCCTATTTTTCCATGATATCATATTTCAATTCTCCATCTCTGAACATCTTGCTAAAAAATGCTATGGGTTGCTCCATGTTTTCATCATTCTTTTGCAATAAAACTGTTGTAATGGTGTGCTCTGAAGCATATGAAAATACTAAGAAATATTTGGTAAAATATAGACTCACCAACACCGAAGCCTCGGAGATTACTTGTTTGATTTCCCAAAACGACCTCCTAGATTTTGCATTCCATTTTATCTCATGACCCTTTTTTAGCATATTTGTAATATTCATTAAGATTTTAGTAAAACTAGGAATAAACCTTCTTAAAAAATTCACCTATCCCAAAAATGATTGTATTTCCCTTTTACTCCTGGGTTCTCCTACCTTTAAAATTGCACTCACCCTTTCAGGATCAATTTTTATTCCGTCTTTGGATATTATATGACCCAACAATTTTCCTTCTTCCAATGTGAAATTGGACTTCTTTGGATTCAATGATATACCAAATTTCCTGCACTTCATGAAAATTTTCTCTAAATGATGAATATGTTCTCTGTCAGATCTTGAATAAACTATGATGTCATGCATGTAAATTACCATAAATTTTCCAATTTCTCCCGTGAAAGCAATGTCCATGGCCCGCTGGAAAGTAGCACCTGCATTCATTAAGCCAAAAGGCATCTTTGCATACATAAAAGATCCCCAAGGTGTAGTAAAGGAAATTTTTTCTTGATCTTCAGGTAATACTTTAATCTGATTGTAACCAGAAAAACCGTCCATCATCAAAATTCTTTTAGCTCCAACTACCTTTTGCAGTATATGATCCATCTTTGGCAAGGGATAATTGTCCTTCATAGAAACTTTATTCAAATTCCAGAAATCTATACACAATCTTATTTCTCCATTCTTTTTTCTAACAGGAACTAAATTTGCAACCCGTTTTGAAAATCTTAGAGTCACGATGATTTTGGCGTCAAATATTTTTTAATTTCCTTCTCAATAATGGGCAACAATTTTGGATTTATCCTTCTAAGTTTCTAACTGAAAGGCTTCTCCCTAGGTTTTATAGGAATAATATGTTGTATTATAGATGTATCATACTCTTGAATATCTTCATAACTCCAAGCAAACACATCTGTATACTTCTTCATTATATTCACATACTCCTCTTTTTCTTTTACAGGCAAATTCCTGGATAATTTTATAATCTTAGGATTTTCCTCGGTACCAATATTCCTATCTTCAACAGCATTCTCAACAGGCTTCACTTTAGGATTCTTAGTAACATCATTCTGATCAAAAAGTTTTTCCAAAGGAATCAAACCTCTTGGTATAAAATTATTTTTCAATTGAATAATATCTTTTCCTCCTAAGGTTCCCTTTAATTTTTCAGCACCATCCTTTTCCTTTTCAGGCTCTTCATCATCCTAGAAATTCTTGCCATTGTCATTTTCTGTATCAATATGAGTATTTACAAATTCTCCTAACAGTTCTAAAAACCTTCTTATCTGCATGTCATCTTCAAATACTTTCCAATATTTATAATTATCAGGAATAGATGGTATGTTCACAATGTCCACTTGATATTCTTTCTTACCAGCAATAGGGGTTTTAAATTTTCTAGCAACGACTGCCAAAGAATCTGCTATAGTATTTTCATGTCTGGAAACCACCTGAATCGTATGCTCTGTAAAAAAGTTACCAATCATATCCCATACTTCGTTTCTATAAGCCCTCATTCAGGGATGCCTGGTTTGATAACTATCATTCACCTCGTTTATCACCAATTCTGAATCCCCTAAAACTTTTATCTTCTGTGCTCCCAAATATTTCAAAGCATGCAACCCAAGCAATAAAGCTTCATATTCAGCTACATTATTTGTGCATTCAAATGTTAATTTATATGATAAATATTTAAAATCCCTGATAGGAGAAATTTTATACAAACCAGCTCCAATGCCTATTTTTTCCACCGATCCATCAAAATACATCGTCCACAAGCCTTCTCTTTTTTGTTTTGCTTCCAAAGCATCTTGTTCCATCACCTCTTCCTTTTTAGTTTCTTCAGGATTCATCTGTAATGCAGCTTCCAAATCATATGGGACATTATCATTAAAGAAAATGGAATACCCCAGATCAGTATCCACAACATATATATTATGAACTTCATGCTTATCTTGATTTTTCACTACATCAAGAGTTCTTTTCTCACTATACAACCTCTTACTTCCATCTTGAACAGGAATAGAAGCATATGACATATCCATTTGTAAACTACCCTTCAACTTTGAAGTCCAAGATCTTGATAACAATACTCCAAACTTAGGTGGGATATATGCTACTACCACATCCATTACTATTGTTTTAGATGGTAATTTATTCAGAGTTTCTACCATATCTTTAATCAAACCAAGACATTTCACTCTCCTGGAATCAAAAGAATACAAATCTTTATATGGTCTTGTCACTTCCAATCCTAGACTTTCAACTACTCCTTTTGGCATTAAATTATGTGATGCACTTGAATCTAACATAACATTATGGACCACCATATCATGCACATTCAAACTCAAATAAAAAGGAGGGACTTCTTCATTTTCTATATTTTCAACTTTCGACCCAAACGAAATAGTAGGATTATCATCATTCAACTCCAAAATATCAGATTGCAATTCTCCTTGACCTTTGACCTTTTTTATTATGGTATTTCTATATTCATTGTTTCTCAACAACTCATTAAATGGAACAGAAATTTTCAACTTGGAAAGATCATTTTGCAGATTGAAACTAGAAATGACTCTTTCTACATCTATTGGGGTTACTTGCTTCATTCCTTTGTTTTTTTGTATTTCATTCTCAACTTCTTTATTTACAATAGACTCTTTTTGTATTTCTTTTCCCCTTTCTATATTTAAAAAACTAGTGGAAGGCTAATTTGGGTTTACCTTCCCTTTATTTATAAGAACTTCTCTATTTCTCAATCTAATCTTCCTCTGTACATCATCCATAGCATGCAGGTAACCTCTTTGATAATGTTCTGTCTCCCTCTAAAATTCTTCATTTCCGTCCTCATGTGCAAACATGCTATGTTCTTCTTTAGTAAGATATATCTCTGAATCTAGTTCTCCAAAATGATGAATTTCATTTTCAGTAGGATCTTCTTCATCAACGACATAATTCTCAGGGAACGGTGGTCGAATTTGCTATTCTTCCTGAGTTCTTGGGTTTCTCATGTCTCTCTGCCTATTTTGTGGAAGTAGAGGAGGATTTGGTCTTCTAAAATTTGGATTCCTGATTTGAGGATCGACTTGTTCTCTGTTGAACACCCTATTATCCATAGTCAATATGTCCATCAAATTCTCCATTGTCTTCAACATCATTTAAAACTTAATATCAATGGTAGAAGAAGAAGTAGAAGGCGATTTTTCTTCCTTTTTCCTCCTATCAATGTCTCTGTGTTTCATTTTTCCACTTGCCATCATATTTGCCTCCACCTCTAAAGCATCTGTAAACATTGCAGCAAGAGTTGCTAATTTTCTTTCTCTCAATGAAAATGCAAAGTCATTATCAAAGACTCTAGCATAATGTAGTTTAGTGGCGGTTGTAGAAGGTTTTATATCTTCTGGAATAGAATTATAAACCCTCATAAACCTACTTGAAAATTCATGAACAGATTCAAAACCCCCGTTTTTGAGACTGTTATACTAGGACAAAAGCTGCAAAGGATTTTGTTTGTCATCCCATCTCTCTAGGAATGCATTCTGGAAAGCTTGGAAATTCAATATAGATCCATATGGCAAATCTTTAAACCATTTTTTCGCTTCGCCTGATAAACTTTAAGCAAATAACCGCATTTTAACATCTGCATAATCAACTTCCTCCAAGTCAACAAAATCTTCAAACTTAGCCACATGTTGTTTTGCGGTTATGTCTCCTTCTCCATCAAATAAGGAAATTCTTTGGGAATAATTTTGAGGAAGGTCGTGTAATAAAGCAGGAAAACTCAAGGGAGCAAATCTGACTGCCATTGGTCTAGGTGGATTTAAAGGTACTGAGGACTTTTGAGTGTTTTGAACAGCAAGTGTTTCAACCTTTGCAGACTGTTGTAAATCTCTCCAAAGGGAATCCAACAAATAAGATTCTAATCTACAAGAATAAAATTCATTATTCTTAATATCAGACTCAAACTTAGTTTTCAACAAACTTCTTCCAACATTAACTTCCCATTTTGGATAAAAAATATTAGGAGAATCTTGAGAAGATGACGCACCAAACAAAGAAAAATCTATTTTTTCTTTATCCTTTTTCTTAAATAACTTTTCTAGATCTTCCAAACTCTTTAAAATTTCAGTGTCAGAATTACCTCATGTATGTCTTCTCGAAGCCAGAATGACCTCTTAAATTTTGAAAATTTTTACAATGGAATCGCGAGGGAAAATATACAACCTACTCTACTGACAAAAATTCCTGTTTGCCCACAGAAATATTTTCTTGATCCTTAAAACTTTGTCATTCTTCCCAGGGAAGATTTGCACTTTCGGTCCCCAACAACGGTGCCAATTTGTTAACACTCAGAATGTACCCAGGTTGCAAAAGGTAAATCCCAAAGGTAGCAACAAAAACCACTTCAGAAAGAAACTTGCTTTCCTTTCCTGAGAGGGATCTGTCAAATATAAATTTAACAAACAAGGCCAGATATAAAATCAACACTTAAACATCATATAGATGGTTGAAATGATACACATAATCATTGGGCAATGGAGTCAAATACATAAAAATATCACAAGGTTGCATGCATGAGATTTCATCAAAGGAAAGATAACCACTCAATTACAGTCATTCATTTAGTTTAGGTGGAAAAGTGAGAAATATGAATAGTCCATCAATATAGAGCATCATAATATGAATTCCATATTAAATTTAGCAGAAACATTTATGGAATATCTAAAACAATAGTCAGAGCACAACAAGTATGAATTCCAACCATTCAACTCTACACTTCAGATACAAAGAAAACAAAATGGAATGTAAACACTAGAAAGACAATCACATAGGAAAGAAAATACAGACTATAATGTAAACAACACAAGAATATATGATACCCACATGCATTCAACTTTGTTATTTAAAAAAATATTTGTCTTCAAAAACATTGATCCAACAAATGGGTTCCAACCCCCAATGCATCAAGTAAATGAAAATATATACATAAATGATTTCTTCCTAAGAAGATTTAATAACTGAATAATTTGTTTAATGAAAGTCTTTGTAACCATATCATAACAAGTAGGAATAAACTACTTGCTTTGATCCTGATAACAGATCATTTAATTAAAATCAACTTGGTGATAATAAGGCTCGAACAAGCAGCTCCATAGCGCGCAACACCTGTTTTCATGGATGAAGAATATACTTTGTTTTTTTGAATCTTTCCATGGCTCTCCATTGTTATATGCTTGGGATTTCGTACTCAATCATTTCTCGAATAGATACTTCTAAATCCATATAGGTCTCATAAGACATATTAGGATGCCCTCCTCTGACGATCAAAAATTTCTACAATACCTCAAAGTCTTCTGTCAACTTGTCCACGATGACTTTTCTCGTTAGTCCCTTTACCAAGTCATCAAACTTGGAGTGATCCATACAAATTTATGCTAGTAGTCTATGATAATGTTCTTGAGAAAACAATCTTCCTTCTTTGTCCTAGAAAGAGGGAAGGCCATCTTCAAACAATTCTTTAAAATCATGCTTGAAATCATTAATACGTGAAGTCATCTCATCAGCCTTATCTTGTACCATTTTCATAAGATGATGTTTGTGAATGAACCTTTTCGACCACAGTACCATAGCCACTATGTCTTTGATTCCTATATCTTGCATTTTTTGATAAGTTAATGAATTCAAAAAATTCAGTGCATTCTGAGTTGTACTTAGGGGATTCCTCTCCATGGTCTCATTTACCAGGTTTAATCTCTGATTGGCTAAATTAACCAATGCACTTTGGTCATCAATGAAATTCAAATAATGTCTGAACTTAGTAACCTCCATAGACAATGTATCCCAGATTATATGCTTGGCTCCCTGAAGAGGCTCCTTTCCTGTATTCCTTTCTTTTAATTCATTAAGCTTCTTTTGTAATTGACCTTTGTCATGTAATATTTTATTCTTGTTTTCAACCATTTTAGTCAGCTCGGATTTGATTTTCTCATTTTCTTCTTTTAATTCCCTTATCTCTACATCCTTCAAGCTTACTTGTGACATGGGTACTAGTAAATTATCTGTAGAAAAATCACTTAAAGGATTTTCAATATTGACAATGGTCAAATCTTCATCAGTAGGAGTCTGGCTCATTAATTCTTCCATAATCTCTTTTTCATCATTCTGGTCTTTCTTTAGCTATGAAATTTGTGTCACTAACTGAGTTCGCTATGTTTCCCATTTATTATTTTCTTCTTGCAACTTCACACTTTTTCCTTTGTACTCCATCATTTCATGATGAATTTTATCTTTCTCCTCCTGTAATGCTAACAACTCTGATGATTGAACATGTCCGGAACTTGGGATTTTCAACTTCTTCTTTAGTACCTAAACAGCATTATCTTTCTCTTCTAAAATTCTTTTGATGGCTTGTGTGTTTCCTGTTTCATCCCCCGAGCTTATGATATCTGCTTGCAATTTCTTTATTTGAATTGAATTCGCCTTGTTCTCAACTTTCTCGTGCTTCAACTGGACCTCCAATTTATCAACCAAAACTTGCAACTTGTTAATTTTCATCATGGCATGTAATAAATCTGAATAAATTATATCCCTTGTCTGTTTGTGCAGCTATATTTTGTCAGGTACACTGATTTTGTCCAATCTTACTTCCATCTCGGCCACTTTTTAGTCACTTACCATAGCTAATTTTAAAGTGTTCCTCTCCACATCCTGATTGAAAATCAGGGATGTCTTTGGGTTACCTAGACTTCTCACTCGTGGGAGTAGATTTTTAGTTTCTTCTAAGGACTGCCTCTGCTTTTCTACATAACTAGTCATGAATTCTACTTTATATTTAAAAACCAAACTGGACTCTGCATTATTTTCACTTTCAAAAGAAAACTAGTTCATCTGTACTGACTTCTTAGGAATCAAAACTACTTTTTTCAACTGATATGAAACCATTTCACTTGAAATTTTACCATCTTGAGATGTTTTGGTCTTCTTACGTGAACTGTCTTCATCTATTTCCATATTTTCAATCTCAGAAAAACTTCTTTTAATTAAAACATTAGAACTTTCTGGCACTTGAGACGTTGTAATTGATCCACTGCTTGTACTCTCATTGCTTCCTAGATTTTCCATAAAATGAGACAAATTGGCTAGTTCCTTCTAACCCTCAACAACTTGGTGATCAAATGGTTTGTTTTTATTTGCTTGTTTCTTTAGAGAAATTACATGATATGGATCATAATTGACTTTATGTTCTTTTTGAAAATCCATGTTTTCCAATAATTTTTCCACAATCACAAGGGCTCCTTTGTTTTCAAAGATGAATGAACCGACTTTAAGGGGCAATTTGATATTGGAGGACTTTTTGAAGGCTTAGAAATTCTCCTCTTCTACATGTAATCTTTGTCTCATGTATTCCAGTCCAAAGATTATAGGGGTAAGGAAGGAAGGAATCCTGTAAGGCTCTTCGGTGAAACCATACACTCTCAAAACTGTGAAATCTTTATACAAAAACCAATCCCCAATCCTGTCCTTTGGTGACGATTGCATCATAATCTTCATTTCTTCAAACACTCTGGGGAATACTTCATCAAACAACAACTTATATATCTCCGACATAATGGAATTCACAAATTCGAACATATTGATTTGCTTCGACAGATCCGAAGAGAACATAGTATTCAAGAATTGCAATTTAGTTACATTTGAACATAATAACATGTCCAACAAATATGATTGGTACTTGAAAAATCTAACCTTTGGGAACTCGACTAATTGGCTATGAATAGCCTCTGCTAAAAATTCATCCAAACTAAAGAAATGGACCATATGGGACTCAGACTCAAGACTAACTGAACTCATTTTCAATAAGAAACCCAAGACGACCTCACTGACATGAACGTCATTGTCTAGACCTAAAACCTGGCAGACCAAAGATACAACCAATTGGACCTCTTATTTGAAGATGTGAATATGATATGGAAAAAAGAGACCTTCTAATGACTGACCTTCATTAAGAATAATAGACAAAAATTCACATCAAATTTCAGTTTTACAACCTCTGTATACTTTAGCTAAAACAGACTCATTCATAGACTCACCACTATCAGGGTAATTATCAGGAAAATTAAGGAATCCATGAATAGATTTTGCATCAATCCTACACAATATCTTGGACGTGGAACGACTCACAATGAATCTCTCAGAAAATGAGTAATTACTTGCACACCACTCAGCGAATTCAGGAAAGGGTAAGGTCTGCTCAATGGAGAAATAATACAGAAATGACTTGCAAGCATTCAAAATGTCGTTTCCTTGTGAATTATACCGCCACAATATTTCCTTAATAACTGATACATTTCACATCGACAAGTATGGGTCATATACACCTCTATCTCTGTCAACCAAGAATTCTTCTCTTTCATTCAGGACCTGGTTAAGACCTTCTAACCCTTTCTCTTTCTCCATAATAGAAAAACGACAATAATTCTGTGAATAAATCCCAAGTGTTCGAAGCTTACCTGTGACTGTAACTGTATGTACCCAAAGTTAACTATGAAAGGATGGTGGGCGGTCCCTTTCATTCATCTCGGCATGCAAAATGAAAAATGATTTTTCAAAATAAGTCAACTTCACTTTATATAAAGGTCTATTCCGGAGGCTCCCTCTAGCAGTTTTTCTTAAACCATTTTTCTCCGCGGAATGCACTATAAGCCATCATGTGTGTCACGGTTTTTATTCCACTACCACCTTTCCATTTCAACTGTTGTGCAACTCTTCCCTCTAGATCTGATAATAACCATTGATGAATACTCACTTTATTTTTAAGCCATTGGATTAACTTGGACATACACATTCCGCTGGGCCTTTTTGTTTTTAACAATGCGCAGCTTTATGGAGTGGACTTCTTATCAACCGTAGATTTTATCAACCTGATCCCATAACCATCGATCCTTGTGCCTTGCTAATTATCTCCTCCTACCCTTATCTCCCATGCATCTTCACAGAGCGGATCTATTCTAAACCATTGATTTTTACATCCTTGTTCTATACCATTGGATTATGAGATAATTTGATCGTTTATGCACCCTTTTATCATACATTCACATTGTCATATTTAACCGAAGTTCAAGTAACCATCATTTTTCTTCGCCATGTTTCCTTCAATATTCTGCAAGTTAGAAGGTGTTAACACTTGTATTATTCCACATGGTCCGAGAAAGCGATAAACTACCACCAATGTGGATGCCCATTCACATATTCTTAACGAGCCTGAATGGACAACTTTACTCGGCAGTCAAGTCTATTTTGAGGAGTTAGACCTGGGCCTAAAGAAACTCAATATATTTTCTGTGAAGTTTTAATGAGTCTGAAAAATTCAACTCATGGCCTCCTTATTGTTTTTAACAAGCTCGAAGGAGAGCAGGAAGAATGCTCTAAATGCGAGGAGACAAGTGTCATAGGCAGGCGAAACTAGTTCCAAGTGCAAGGAACAGACCTATGCATAATGCAAGGAAAGTGAGCAAGATAAGGACACTTGAGGAACATCTCCTCAAGGTAAAAGGTGTCAAGTTGTAAAGGAAAAATGATACAAGGCTGAGCGACGATGAGAACAAATATGAGGGCTTATACAATGAGCTAAAAGCGTGGAAGCCGACATCAAGCTCATAATTGTAAGCAGGGAACATGCAAATGCATTTACAGCTTGAACAACAAGACAAGGCTAGTAAATAGTTATGAATCCAACTAAGAATCCTGTCTCCAAGAAACAACAACATCAGGATCATATTCAAAAGGAAAGATTTGATGCGGGTCACTTTGGTAGAAACACATGTGACTTTGCTATCTTCTAGAAAAGGTAAAGTCAAGGAAGAATCAACCAAAGAAGATTCTATAGCACCAAGGCTCGAGGGTTTATAATCAATAAGATCAACCTCAAAAGAAGAGTAAAAAACAAGAAGGGAAATAGAGTCTGCAAGAACAAACTTAGTATCACAGGAGTTGAAAAATTCATAAGAAAAATCAAACTCATCAGGATCACTAACTTGCTGTTTGAAGGAAGAGTCAAAAGACTCAATAAGACCAACATAAGAAGAAAGGTCAGGCTTACTAGGAAAATTAGGGTTAGACTTAGTCACAACTAAACCAACATCCAAAATAAGATTAGAATGTATCAAAGACTCTAGGAAGACTTCATCTGAAGGAAGGAGATCATCCAAGATAGGACACATGTCTAAACTTTCAAATGGATCGACAAAGTGGAGAGCAAGCTCCACATTCTGTATAAAATGACTCACCTAGTCAACTGCTGGGACCATGTCTCGAGAAGGTAAGCATGAAAACAGAGGCTGCTTCTTAGTAGCAATTGAACGCAAAGGACATGAGGCCACATAGCTCACCTGTGGTGGGGTAGTGTCTATAGAAACACTGGGAACCAATAAAGGAAAGACCTGGTCTCTAGTTGGGTCAGGAGATGGATCAAGAAAATCTAACTGATCGATAGTGACAATTTCTTCGCCATGATTAAAGTACATCACACGAAAGAATGTTGACACCACAGCTTGCATGGCATAGACATAATCACATCCAAGGAGCATATTGAAGTCCAAGGGGTCTTCTATCACCATGAAGTCAACTAAGATGATCTTCCCACCCAAAGTAACAGGTGTTTGAGCAAGAATTCGCAAGGCTATACAAGTTCTTCTATCAAATGCCAGTAACTGACTAGCAGTCGACACAACGTTGGGAGATCCCATGCCTCGCCAAGCATGAGCAGACAAAATACTAACTGAGGCTCCTTCATCAACAATACAATGAGCAATCATGTATGATTCAACTTTGTCCTTTATCTAGAAAGGTGCATCAGAAGGAAGGCGCGGCTCAACTAGGCTATCCCAATCAAAGGAAGCAATCCGAGAGGTTGGTGGGGGTTGATCCGAAGCAATTTCAGTGCCCCCTTGTTTAGTAAGTTCTGAACTGGCAGTGAAGAAAATGTGACTAGTAGACACTTCACTCTCCAAAGGAAGACTGGGATTGATCTATATTGAATTCAATTCAATTGCTTCATGAAAGTCACTCTCTGAAGGGAGAGTGGGATTGACTAAAGATAACATTGGTTCAATCACATTAGGATCACTCTCTGAAAGAAGAGTGGGATTGACCAAATCTGAGATTGGTTCGACCACTTGATCAACCAAAGGTTGAGTAGGTTGTTGAGAAACTATAGGTTGTTTAGGAGAAGGAAATTCTTGAGTCTCGGACCACCCTCTTCGCACCTCTGCGATAGTAGGGCACTGGTGAGTAAGATCATCTCCCTCACATAGCTTACAAGGGAACTTAAGTTTGCACTTCGAGTGACCAGTTTTCTCAACAATGTCAACATGACTAGCAATGGCTAACTGTTTTCTCTCAACATGACCTGCCGAGGATGAGAGTTTTCCCCCAGCATGAACCACAGAGGCTGGGTGACTGGGTCCAACCTGACTAAGAGAGGTTGTTTGTTGAGAGACTTCAGGATGTTAAAAAATGGGATGATCATGAAACCAAACTCTTTGCACCTCCATGATAGAAGGGAATTTATAAGTAAGGTGGTCTCCCTCACAAATATTACAAGGAAACTTGGGCTTGTGTTTTGAATGGGTAGTCTTTTCAACAGTGTCAACATGACTCGCAGTGGTTGACAGATTGTCTTCAACATGAACCATAGAGGCTGAGAGATTTCCCCTAGCATGACCTACAGAGGCTGAGAGATTGGGTCCAACATGACCTACAGAGGTTGGATGAGCACCACCAGCATGAACAATAGAGGCTGAATGGTTAGGATCAACATGCTTTGCAACAGTTGAGTGTGTTCCCCCAGCATGAACTTCAGAGGCTAGGTGGATGGATACAACATGACTTGCATAGGTTGGATGGGGAGGTTCAAATTGAACATAAAAGGTTGAACGGGTTCCCTCAGCATGAAATGTAGAGGCTGAGTGACTGGATCCAAAGTAACCTAGAAAGGTTGGAAGGATCCCACCAGCATGATCAACAGAGGTTGGATGGTGAAGATCAACTTGAATTGCAGAGGTTGAGTACTTAGATACAACATGACCTGCAGAGGTTGTATAGGTGCCCCCAGCATGAACCATAGAGGTTGGGTGGTGAGGTTCAAATTGACTTGCAGAGGTTGAATGGGTGCCCCCTTTCTTATGTGCCTTCTTCCATTTCCTCCTTCTTTTACTCCTTTTAGACTGTCGGTTACTAGTATCAGTACTTTCACCGCATGAGGTAGAAGGAGGAGAATCAACTACAGGTGAAAGGGAACCAATGTTTTGATTCCCTTGATGTAAGGAGCTCACTTGAGAAGCACTAGGAGCATTCAGGATAGTTGGAGTGGAAAACAACCACACAGGTAGCCCTAGGGTGAATCTAGGTAGATTCGGGGTGTCCATCAAGGGAACACCAACATTCCCTGTGAGAGGAATAGTACAAGGAGTTCCCAGCATGGGGATCTCTTGGTTGGTGTTCAAAGGGGTGTTAGACATAGTTTCAAACCAAGAGACAAAGTATGAGGTTGATAGGCAACCAAAATTACAAAGCACACACCTAAAGGCACACTAAGTACAGACAAACCACACAATACTCACTAAAAAATTCCTAAATCCAAACAGATAAACATGTATAAGATACGCTTTCCAAAATAAAGCTGATATACATTTACTTGGTGTCCTTGTAGATGTTCTTAGGCACAAGTGGAGGAATCACCCATCGCCCTCCCACACCTTCTACCAGGGTTACCTTCCAAGCCCATCCAAGGTCAACTAGAAATAGCATTCTGGTGTACTTGTGTATGAACCCTCGATGTCAAAGAGACTAAAGGCTACCTTAACTATATTGACAGTATAGGGGGGCTGTTGCAAGCCTAGTTCGTATGCTTCGGCAGGGTAGCAAAGCCCGAATCCCTAGATGCGCAAAAAACTTGGTCTATGCTTTGACAAGGAATCAGAGGGTTATCTCCTCAGTCCAAGCCTCCACGCGGCCTCGTGCTTAGCTCCCATTTGAGAGGAGCTTCCCAAATACAATCAACGTCGAAAAGGATTTACCTAGTTATTGGCCAACTACGTCTGAAATTTAAACACTTGTGGGGAGTTAAAACTCCCTATCCCAGAAGTCTAGCCTGAGCTAGTGGTGTATGTGTTGATTGCATGGGCAGACCCGGGTTTACTATAATTAATCAACAACACCCCAAAATCACTAGCCCTTTCGGCGACAGACCGCGAAGCGATCTGAAGTCTCACCCAAAGTGAATCTAATGGGTTGGCCAAGACTCAAGTGTCTTGGACCAGGTTCTGCGCATCCTACTTCTTTTCTCTTACTCCTGCGCGCCACTAGATCAACTAGTTCTACGCATCACACGTCCACTTCTACTCGCAGCACTTTTACCCGTGCGATGCTTAACCCCACGCAAGTCGTACGATTTCCTCTCGCGTCGCACAACTTCCACTTACCCATAATATTCCCAACCTTACCGCATTTCTGCGCACCGTGGAACACCCATCCTCTCCTCAACGCTAAGCCCTCGGCTCGTAGTCTTACGCACCGCAGCTCCTCTGTCGATACGATACCGCCTCTCTGCGATACCTCACCACTACGACCTTGCGCTCTTAACGTTGATTGTGCCGATGTGTGAAACTCTACTTCTCAGAAGTTTATTGTGAGTAACTGGTAATTAGTGACAGACGTAAAAGAGTCCTTAAACAGCCTACTGCAATACTTCAACTTATCTTTATCCTCTTGCATTATCATGAGCGGAACAATACATACATTCACCTACTACTACTATCATTACATGCATAATAACCAGTAACAATAAGCAAATACAATCACATCCATACAACACATAACACACAGATTTAATGTGGTTCACCCCCGGGATGGGAGCTACGTCCACCAAACTGTGCTTCTATTATATATCTTGAGGGAAGTTAGCACAGTCTGTTGCACTACAAATGCAGCGCGAGGTCTCTTCTAGATCTCTGATCTATCTCTATGTTTCCTTTTCCCAATATATCCTTCCCTCTCTGCTCTCTCTGTGAATGGTTACATACAGACTCAAATGACTCACAGACAACTATGTGTCTGGATCGTTACAACGCAGTCTGTCTGACTGACTCCTCAGTCTACAAAACTATCAACCGCCTAACTTAACTAACTGACTAACTAGCTAACCAACCCTTTAAAATACAAAAATGCAAGATTTTATAGGCAGCCCGAAGGTCGTGCCATTACAACACTGTGGGCCTGTCCCAACAGTAAACCCATACCCTAAATAGTGACAGTCGGTCCTCTCTGTCCTTGAGGTAGCCGCTTCCCATCACACCGCAGCTCTCTGCAGTCTTCCATGCTTCTCGGCACTGACCATGGGTACTATGCACCGCTTCTCGTTCTGTCCTTCGCCTTCAATGCTTGAGCCTCGTTGCTCCTTCTTCTTTATGAGGGTCACTGAGCCCTCCTATCTTCCGCCGCTGCCTTCAATGCAGTGGTTGAGCTTTCTTCTCTCGGCCACTCAGGTACCGTTGCCTTCTTGACTCTTCTATCCCAAAATTCATGGTTTCCGGCTCTGCTCTCCAGCTGGAAACGTGCTACGGCGTCGTATCTCCGCCCTATCCTTTTTTCGCCAAAACTTCTCTCTTTCTGCCAAAACTAGCAGCTTCTTCTGTAGCTGCGGGATCCTGCTCCAACAGTCCCCTAACACTTACTTGTGGCTCACCCCGAGCCACTACCAGCAGGTGTCTCCTGTTGTAGCTTTTCCTTCGCCGCCTGTGAAGTTTTCTGCAACTTACCCCGAAGTTCTGCAACTTCGTTCTTCATTACCTCGGCATCCTCTTTCTGGAGTTTTGGTAANACTTACCCCGAAGTTCTGCAACTTCGTTCTTCATTACCTCGGCACGCTCTTGTGCCGAATCAAGCAAGGTTTGATTGATATGGGAGTCCTCTGTTTGATCATCTTGCTCACAGACGGTAGTGAACTCCTTCAATTTTTGCTCCACTGCGTCGACTAATTCGGTGATTTGCTCCTGGAAGGGTTGAAGCAGGTCGATGATGTGCAACTCCTTTTT
>LPNX011164010.1:45957-79175 GCA_001517045.1 Pseudotsuga menziesii | reverse complement strand
TCACAAGGAAAATCTGTATCTTCCAGCCTCCTCAAACCTTTCCTTCCATCTAGAGCCTTGTGGACGGAGAAGAAGCAACCCATGAACTCTGCTCCGAGGACAACCCTTTGTCCGCATTCTGGAAGTCTCCCCTCTGCTAGGTTTGCAGTCNTGCTGGGCTTCCTGCTGTAATTGGTTCATCTCCTTTGTCTTTTTCATCCTCTGAAGAGCTGCTAAGCTCTTCATCTCTTCTTTCATTGCCATCGTGGTGTTTTCTATCACCTGGATGTTCCGTTGGATATCTACTCGCTGAGGTGGCTCATCTAGCTCAGACCATGCGCTCATCGCATCAGTCAGTACTGATGTTGCTTCGTTGATGCGGGACTGCATCTGCGCAGCGGTGAGTCTAAAAGCCTCGATTCTCACTCTCTGTTCTGCCTGGGAGGTATCCCGTGCGCGAGCCTCAAGCTCAGCGATATGCGCATCATGATCTGCCTTCATCTTAGCCACTTCTTCGTCCATTCTAACAACGGTATCCTCCAGAGCCTTTGCTCTGTCGGCTACTTTCCTTAGCTTTTGGGAAGTATCTTCCGCGAACTCAATGTTACAGCTGGGTAGTTCGAAAGCAATGTTCTGCAGTAGCTGAGAGAGTGCCTGATCCCTTTCCTGATATGCTTCTAGCTCACCAACCTTCTTCTGATAGCTGGTAGCCAGTGCTGCATTCTTTTGCTTTAGCTGCGTATTCTACTTATAAGTCGCGAGCTCTCGGGTCCGGAGTTCTACGCTTATCTGCTGTTCAATCATCTGCAACTGCTCAGTATGGAATTCCACCAGGTTGACCTCAATAGGTTGGTCAAACTGCACTGGTGGATCCTTCATCGTCGTAGGGAATCGGATGCTCCCTAGTGGAATCAACACAGTATTGAGTCGATCTTTTGCCAGACTATCCTCGCGGGATATCGACGGTGTCGATGCTTCTGCGGCGGTTGCATTAGCCGATGGGGTGTGCACCGCGGCAGTCTTCTCTGTAAGTATTTTTAAGTCTTGCTGTTGCTTTTCGACTGCGCTCTGTATTTTCTCCTGCTGTTCCCTCATCGCATCCAATGTGTCCTTTAGTTCGTCAGATGTCCTTGTTGCAATGAGTTCGAAATCCTCATCTGTTAATGTGGCCTGTGAAGGTGGCTTTGTGGCCTTGTGTTTTGTCTTCTTCTTTGTAGTGGCCACCTCTGCTTGCCCTCCTGTTGGTTTTTCCCTTTTTACTCCTGGTAGCGGTGCTTCCGCCGTTCCTACTGCTGGGGTGTCCATTTTTTCTTTGCCTTTTTCACTTGGGTCTGTCTCCGCAGAGCCTGCTAGCAGTGGTGTGGTGTCTTCATACTCTCGCTGCCATTGGCTATCAAAGCCTCTGATGACATTCTCAACATCCTGTGCTGTCATCCTGAACCAGCCAGGAGCCCAATCATCCCTTATTGTCCTTTTCGACCGTAGATAGATTCTATGGCTGTCTGCCATAAAATTGAGCCGGCTATCATACAAGTCGACGGTCTCTGTGCTGAGCCGTGGTAATTCCTCGATAGTTGTCTTCAGCAGTGCATAATATTTGTGGAATACCATGGAATTTACATGTTTCCTTGCTGGGCTGTTGGTGTCCCATAAGCTAGCATAGCGGAAACCCCTGGGCGCTCCTCCTGGAATCTGCTGAAATTGTGTATTGGGGGGGTCCTTCCAGCCCACGAATGCACATAGAATAATTAACCAAGAAAAGTGGAAAGCATGGTTTTCCTGATCTTGGGCTGCCAAACAATATTCCTGGAGCATATTTAATAGAAACAAGGACCAGTTAAACTGTTCTCCCTCTGTGACTTGAACAGCCAGGCTAATCACAGATCCTGTAACTTCCTTCGGTCGGACCTTGGTTAGCAATCTTCCCGCCAGCAGGCTGGCTGTAAATCTGAGTGTCTCGTTCTCAATACTGGTGATATCATAAGCCCTGACTCCTCTCTGTAACTTGTATTTCTTTACTAAGGCCGGTGGTAACTTCGAATCCTTGGTCTTCCCTGATATCTGTAAGTCGAGGATTTTACCAGTTTTAGACAGCCTGGTGATGCGGTGGATCAAGTCGATGTTAAGGTCGACCTGACGGCCTAGCCAGAGATAACCCCTGTGTAGACACAAGAGTAGGACACGTACCATGGCATTGACCTCTGTACTACATCCAAAATGGGGTAACCTCAACAGGTTGAGCAGACCGGTGGGCTCGAGAATCTGGACATGTGGCATGGGAACCAATTCCTATTTTGCTGTTCTCGGGTTCTTCTCATGTCTAAGATACTGGTCTGATTTGAAGTGAGGGTATGTCTTACCATCTGCTAGGTTGTAATATACGAATTTAACAGCAGCAGCATACCCCACAAGATCGCCATTTTCCTTAACTCGAGGGTCTATTGGTGGGATAGGGACAGCAAGCTTACCGCTCTTGGAGAGTTTGACCTCTGGAGCGCCTTCGACTCGAGGGAAGAGGTAGTCTGCTCCATTCACTATGTCTTCGTCCTGCCCCAAATTGATTTCCTCTGGGAGCTGAGACTGGCTCCTTGTCTGTGGTGGTGGTCTGGTCTGTGAAGAACCCGTTTGAACGTTCCTAATTGGTGTTGACATGGGAGCTGCCAGGCCAGTACGCTTGAATATTTTCAGCAGCGCGTCTAGTGGTTCGTCCTCGGCCAGGAACCAGTTGGTATGAGGCGGCGGGTGTGCAATGGCTGCAATGTCTGGAACACTCTTTAGCTTATAGTGGGATGGGCTCTGTACGAGGAAGACTGAGTTTTCACACTACAATGTTTGGCTCTGTGAAAATGTAGTCCTTCCAATGAATAATGTCTGCTTTTTATGTCATGGATGATAGTCCCGGACGCAACGGTCATCTAGACTGAGCTCGTTGGTCATATTAATTGCATGGACAAGACCACACCGGTTACCCGATCCTTAATAAATGCAAAAATCCGATCAAATTTCCCTCGAAGTGTGTGTACCGGCGTCAGTCTCGTCGAATATTTTGTCAAATCTAGAAACTTAATGAGGCCTGCCGCCAGATCTACGGTAAGGGATACCGGTCATTTCCTCCTTAACTTCCTGTCAGACCGTGACTTGACGGTCCACTGCTAGTTGCCAAAATGGATACGTGGCACGGTGACACGTCACATTACTGCGATGTAACCTCCTTGTCACCTGCGCAACCAAACGATGCCAAATTTTTTTTATTTTTTATTTTTATTTTTATTTTTATTTTTTTGAATCACGCTGGTGCGATTCCTCCTGACTAGGTTGTCTGCCGGTGTAGACTAGTTCCTGGTGGGATGCCTCCTTTCAAATACACTGGGCATCTGCACCTTTGTAAACTGTTCATGCTAGGGCTGGGGGGGTGGGGAGGCGGTCACTATAGAGCTTCATTCTACTGCCATTAATCCATGTGGGCAAGAGCTCCCCGTTCAGCTGGCTGAGTTGAACAACACCTCCTTCTGTGACTTGTTGGATCTGGTATGGCCCCAGCCAATGCGTCTTAAACTTCCCTGGGAACTTGATGAACTTGCTGTCATACAAGAGCACTAGGTCTCCGATCTGGAAAGTCTTATTCTTCATGTGTCTATCATGCCAGGGTTTTTCTCGGGCCTTCTGCACTTTTTGATGGAATCCGGCGATGAACCTGTCTTCTTCTAAGGTGAGCAGCTATGCTAGCCTTTCCTCTACCATGGCTATATCAGTCATCCTGGTAATCTGAGCAAATCTTAAGCTGGGAAGAATATACTCCATAGGCATAACATCCTCCTATCCATATACCAAGCTGAAAGGTGTGTGTCCCGTAAGTTTCTTGCATGTGGTTCTGTATGCCCACAGCACAGCGTTAACTCTGAGATCCCAGTCATTCCTTTGGTTATTGCATATCTTCGTAAGAGCATTTTCTAAAATCTTATCGAATGCCTCGACCGTACCATTAGCTTGTGGGTGGTAGGGAGTGCTCTTGTAGTGCTGAATCTGGAATTCTTCTGTCAATGCCTCAATAGTGCTGTTCAAGAAGTGTGTGCCTTGATCACTCATCAAAATTACTGGGCATCCAAACCTGCTGACGATGTTTTTAAAAAGGAACTGTGCAGCTGTAGCAGCATCACAATTTCTGACTGCCTTGGCCTCTGCCCATCTGGTAAGGTACTCTGTTCCAGTGATGATGTATCTCGCACCTGTGCGCTTCCCGGGTGGGTTGATTGGACCCACAAAATTGATAGCCCATTTGTCGAATGCGCATAGTGTGACCTGCGGTCGCAGTGGCATTTCATCGTGGCGCGAGGGTTTTCCTACCCTTTGGCAGATATCGCAGCATCTGCAGAAGTCCTTTGTGTCTTTATGCAGTGTAGGCCACCACAGGCCTGCGTCCAGAATTTTCTGCGCAGTCGGTTTTCCTGCAAAATGTCCTCCTACGGTTCCTGAGTGAGCCTCTCTGATAATAGTGACTTTCTCGAGGGGCATCACGCATCTGCGCAGAACTTCATCCAGAACTAACTTGTATAGACATCCTGCAATGAGGGTGAAGTCTGTTGCCTTAACAACCAACTGCTTCTTTTTTTGTTTAGTAAGGTCGTCAGGTACTACTCCTGTGGTGAGGAATTGAATGATGTCGGCATAGTACTCATCTGCAATCTGTATGGAAAATAACGGCGCATCTGGCAGATTTTCTTCTAGGTTGCTCGGCTCTTTCCCTGAGTCTATCCTTGATAGATGATCTGGTCCTGCATTCAGTCTGCCTGGTTTCACAATGATCTCAAAATCATACTCCTGGAAGAGGAGTAACCATCTACAGATTCTCCCCCCTAACACTGGTTTATTGACTAGGTACTTTAATGCGGAATGATCAGTAAACATTTTAAACGAGGCACCCAATAGATAGTGCCTAAACTTCTGCAGCGCATATACCATAGCTAAACCCTCCCTTTCTGTTGTGGTGTAGTTCTTTTCTGCTGTTGATAACTTTCTGCTGGAATATGCGATGGGATGGTCAAGATCCCCTTCTCCTGGCTGGGTTAAGACGACTCCTAATGCGATGCCGGATGCATCCACATGTACATGGAAAGGCTTAGTCCAATCCGGGAATACTAGGATGGGTGCTGTAACCATCTTCTTCTTAAGTATGTCTAGGCTCTGCTGGCATTCCTCGTTCCATAGGAATTTTACATCCTTTTTGAGCAATTTTTCCATCAGCACTGTAATCTTTGCGTAGCCCTTGATGAACTTTCTGTAGTACCCAGTATGACCAAGTACTGTCCTCAGTTGCTTGACTGAATTAGGTGCTGGAAGGTTTACAATGATAGCGATCTTGGCGGGGTCTACCATCAAGCCTTGTCTGCAGACAATGTGACCCAACAAGATACCAAATGGTGCACAGAATATACATTTTTTCAAGTTTAGAGAGATCTGGTATTGCCTACATTTTTCTAACATCAGTCTTAGATCGCCTATGTGCTTATTGATTAACCCAAATACAGTCCAATCATCAAAATATACTTCCAAGAATTTATGAATGTATTCTTTAAATACAACAACTACTACTCTAGAGAATATAGCTGGTGCATTCTTAAGACCAAAGGGCATTACCGTATACTGGAACAAGCCCCACTCTGTTGCAAACGTGGTCTTGGAACGATCTTCTGGGTGTATTCTGATCTGGTGATAGCCTGAAAACCCGTCAGTGAAGGAGTAGACCTCTTGTCCTCCCACGTTGTCTAATACTTCATCAGTGAATGGTGTTGGAAATGGATCATGAAGTGATGCATCGTTGAGTTTTCGCAGATCAACACAGATCCTTATGTTCCCTTTTGTTTTCTTCTCTTGCATTACCATAGGGCTAACCCATTCGCTTTCCTCTACTGGTTCAATGATGCCTACTGTTAGCATTTTATCGATTTCATCCTTTACCTTTTCTTTGTATTGCGGGTTCAATCGGTATGGACGCTGCTTAACTGGTCTAGCATCCTCCTTTAGTGGTATCCTCATGACTCCCAAGTCTCCAACTATTCCCTTCATCTCTGTGAACTTGGTGGGAAATAGGCCTTGATAATCATGTAGCAGACCTGCGATCTATCCAACTGTTTCGTCATTCCAGTAGTCTCCAATAGAAGCAAACTTAGGTTCTTCGTTTGTGCCAATATTGATCTTTTTAATCTTAATGGGCTCGGTGATCGCTGGAATCTCTAGCTGTGGTCCCTCCACTTCGCGAGTGCCTTCTGATTCTGGAATGTTGGTATTGCGAGGATCCTCATCCGCTTCCTCTGATTCTGATGTGAAATTATAGCATTCCAACGCCTCTTCTAACTGGATAGTCCACTCAGGTTGGACTGGTACTGAGATAGTGTGATCCTCAAAAATCTTTGTCTTGATGATATCTAGGGCCTGGGCAACACTTGGATGTTCTGATTCAAATGCAAAGGTGAGTAGGAAGCTGTCTGTCATAAGCAGCCATGTGGTTGTTCCCTTGCTCAACTCGGTCTCTGTATACCAATTCCGTGGAATTTTGTCCAACGTGTGAATGAATCTGTGAACCCATTCATCCTCTGGAATGTTCGACCAGTTCTGTTCACATATCTGAATGTGTACCATGGGGTCAGTTTCTCCTGTGTACTTGCACTGAGCATACCTTCTGTCTTTAGAAAATCTGATCGCCATCAGTATTTTGACATTATCCCATGATGCGATATTTTCCTTATGCGCATACCACCATCTTGCAGGTGTGGCTCTAACTGCAAGGTCCATAGCTGCGATCCTCTGCTCAGGGGGCGTTTGTTGTTCAAATTGGGCGAGAAAATCTTGGATGTCTGTCAAACCATGATATGATGGAGTCTCGGCGATCTCGGCACCAATCCATCGCAGTGACTTACTTATAAACGCACATCTGCGCGATGATACTTCGTAAAGTCTGTTCTGCCAGTTTTCTAAATTAGCATCCAAATCCGATGCGCATGAGCTGTCGCATTGCCAACTAATATGCCCTTCTGCAGTGGGATTGATATAGTCATTCTGGTTTGCTGTCATCTGGTAGAGACTCTCCATATTATGTGCCTCGTCCTCTGCTCGGATAGGTTCGATATATCTAGGTCCTTGGTAAGGATCCAGCGGTGCGATGAACCGGATCCGCGCATCCTCAAAGGTCATTTGTCTTTTCTTTAGGTCAATGACAGCTTTGCTGCCAATTTCCCAATCAATACTCAGTAGTGCTGGATATGGTCGACTGTCACCCATGATTTATATGACCTCGAAGTCCACAAAAGTGCAAATTCCGTCGATATCAACTGGCACCTGCGATAAGCGACCCAATGGTGATACTCGCTGCTGATTAGCTAATCTCAGGTGGATAGGTGATAGGGCTAGCTGAGGACTACCCATCTGTTCCCATGTCTGCTTGGTTAGAACGTTCACCTATGATCCTAGGTCTAAGACAACCTCATCCATTTCAAAGTCACCAATCTGGGCTGTGAATTTCATCTCTCTTCCTGTCCTGGCATGTCTTGTAATATTATGGACAGCGCGGTGTGCACTGTCCGAGAGAGAGGGTTGCTGACACTGGTCTATCATACGCTGTAGCTCACCAACAGCTTTATCATTTCTCAGGAGTTTCAAGCAGCTGTGCAGGAAGGCTTGTATACTTCCTGTCGATTCATCCTCGTCACATCTTCCGGATGTGGTAGCCTGCTGTGCCTGCTCAGGGTTACTGCTACAAGGTACTTGCTGCGGTACGCCCCTAGACGGCGGTACCTGCGGTCCTGCTAGTGTAGGTTCATCAAAGGAAGCCTTAGCTTCATGAAAGTTCTCCTTATTCTTCTGTAGGTTGAGTGCAGTCGCTTTAGTGGGAGCTCTACGCACCCACTCCTGACTTGTGTTCTGTCCGGTCTCCTGCGATGTGCCACTGGTGGAAGCACCGCTCCGAGTCACAATGTTAACTGTTGGTTCTGGTTCCTTAGGTTCAGCAGCAATAAGCTGGATGTTCTGGTGTGCAACTGGTTTAGGATCTCTGATCTTAGCTATAAATATGGGACACTCTTCTATAGTATGCTCGTAAGATTTGGAGTAACTGCAAGTAGTAGTGGCGTTCTGGCAGTCCCTAGCATAGTGTCCGACAATTCCACAATTATAACAAGTGACTGGTCCATGACCTTGACCAAAGCCTCCTCCTCTTGCGAAGCCTCCTCCACGGCCTCGTCCTCTGAATCCTCCTCCTCGGCCTCCATACGTCTGAGCCGGCTGTGGTCCTGTTGCTGGACCCTGTGCGTCTGCTTGGACTCTATACACATCCTGTGTTCTTTCTGACAGGAGATCATAAGCTCGGCAATCTTGTGGAGCATGCCCGACAGATTTACAGAAGATACAATAGAGATTTTTAGGTGTCTGGACGTACTTTTGAAGCAACGGGCATTGCTGAAGTGGATGTCCTGGAGTTCTACATATTTCACACCATGGCCCTCGGGTTCATGGTAAGAGGTTAGGAGCCCCTGACACTAAATATTCTACAAAGACTGGACAGTTGTCTTTACTGTGGCCCTGTTCTCTGCACTTTATGCACCATATGTCTTGCATAGCCTCTTTCCCTTTTTTAAGTTCGTGTATCTGTAAGGTGAGGTTGGCCAACTGGGTCTGTAGAGTTGTCATCCCTGTACTAGTTTTTGCTAAAGGTGAAGCCTCTAGTTTCATTGCCATCTCCAGCGCTTCATCTTGAGTAGTGAGTTTCTGTTGCATTAGTGGCATTCTGATATGAGGGAGCAGCGCTGCAATAAACCATTCCTTATGCTGCTCCGGTGCAAACTCAAAACTTACTTGGTCGATAAGAGCTTTGAATTTCTGGTCAAAGTCCCATACTGACTCTGATGGTAGCTATTTAATATCCTTAAGCTCTGTAATGCACTGAGACTCAGATTTAGGTTTCTTGAACTCTTTAATCATGGCGTTCTTGACCTGGGCGAGCGTCTTGGGTAATGTAGTATACTTTATGTACCATGTCAAGGCTCTGTCTCTGAGTGTGGTAACCAACTGTACAAGTTTAAGGTTATCATCGTTGATTGTTTTAATGGTCCACATAGCTTCGCATAGGAACCAGTATTGTTCTGGGTCTTCTGCTCCTGTACCTTTAAAAATAGGTAGCTTCATGTCGTCTCCCATTCTATTTCTCTGTGGTGGGTTCTGACTGACTGGAGTACTACCACTCAGCGGTGTAGGTGAAGGTGCTGTAACGGGAGTGGGTACTGACTGTGAACTACTAGATGGAGTACCTACGGGATTATTCTGAGTCCCTGTCTGCTTCTGTGGGGTATAGGGGTGGTAAGGGATACCCCCCTCTGGTTCTTCGGTGGTGCTAGGGATCTGCTTTCTAATACTGTGTGAACTGTCTTCAAATATAAGAGAACTAAATGCTACTTTATACTTCTTTCCACTCCGTGTTTGTCCAATGTCATCAAAATCACTTTCAAACTCTTGTGACATTAATAGCTTTACTTATTCATCTGAGACTAGATCCATTGTTCCTTTTTCATATAGCAACATCTTAAGGGACAAGTTTAGAGATGTTAGGTACTTACCACGATATCCTTTGAAGAAGTATCGTTTGGCTGCGCTGAAGCTCTTTCTCTGGTCAACTGCAAACTCTGTAACGTAGCCTTCTAGCACACTAGTAAGCTAGAAGTCCACTGCTCTCGTAATCGGATTGTCAAGGTTCTGTATGGTCTGAATCAGCTCCAGTGTCCAGACGATGTTTCTTTTCTTCTTGAATGTGTTGCTATCTGTCAACTTGGATAACCAATCGAAAAGCTCGTTTCTGTAGGTTACAAAAAATATAGCGTGTATGTCTGAAGCGATGTGCTTCTCTAGCCAAGCCTCTGTGCTTAGTCTCGGACTCCTATTCTCTTTCTTGGCGAACTCCCTTAAGTCTGAATCCAGCCACTGGTGAAATTATTCTCTCGTAGGATGCCAACAGAACATTGACTCCCAGCCGTTCAAACTGGCAACGGAACCATTTGTTGATTGCATGGGCAGACCCAGGTTTACTATAATTAATCAACAACACCCCAAACTCACTGGCCCTTTCGGCGACAGACCACGAAGCGATCTGAAGTCTCACCCGAAGTGAATCTAATGGGTTGGCCAAGACTCAAGTGTCTTGGACCAGGTTCTGCGCATCCTACTTCTTTTCTCTTACTCCTGTGCGCCACTAGATCAACTAGTTCTGCGCATCGCACGTCCACTTCTACTCGCAGCACTTTTACCCGTGCGATGCTTAACCCCACGCAAGTCGTACGATTTCCTCTCGCGTCGCAAAACTTCCACTTACCCACAATATTCCCAACCTTACCGCATTTTTGCGCACCGCGGAACACCCATCCTCTCCTCAACGCTAATCCCTCGGCTCGCAGTCTTACGCACCGCAGCTCCTCTGCCGATACGATACCGCCTCTCTGCGATACCTCACCACTACGACCTTGTGCTCTTAACGTTGATTGTGCCGATGTGCAAAACTCTACTTCTCAGAAGTATATTGTGAGTAACTGGTAATTAGTGACAGATGTAAAAGATTCCTTAAACAGCCTACTGCAATACTTCAACTTATCTTTATCCTCTTGCATTATCATGAGCGGAACAATACATACATTCACCTACTGCTACTATCATTACATGCATAATAACCAGTAACAATAAGCAAATACAATCACATCCATACAACACATAACACGTAGATTTAATGTGGTTCACCCCCGGGATGGGAGCTACGTCCACCAAACTGTGCTTCTATTATATATCTTGAGGGAAGTTAGCACAGTCTGTTGCACTACAAATGCAGCACGAGGTCTCTTCTAGATCTCTGATCTATCTCTATGTTTCCTTTTCCCAATATATCCTTCCCTCTCTACTCTCTCTGTGAATGGTTACATACAGACTCAAATGACTCACAGACAACTATGTGTCTGGATCGTTACAACGCAGTCTGTCTGACTGACTCCTTAGTCTACAAAACTATCAACCACCTAACTTAACTAACTGACTGACTAGCTAACCAACCCTTTAAAATACAAAAATGCAAGATTTTATAGGCAGCCCGAAGGTCATGCCATTACAACACTGTGGGCCTATCCCAACAGTAAAACCATACCCTAAATAGTGACAGTCGGTCCTCTCTGTCCTTGAGGTAGGCGCTTCCCGTCACACCGCAGCTCTCTGCAGTCTTCCATGCTTCCCGGCACTGACCATGGGTACTATGCACCGCTTCTCGTTCTGTCCTTCGCCTTCAATGCTTGAGCCTCGTTGCTCCTTCTTATTTATGAGGGTCGCTGAGCCCTCCTGTCTTCCGCCGCTGCCTTCAATGCAGTGGTTGAGCTTTCTTCTCTCGGCCGCTCAGGTACCGTTTCCTTCTTGACTCTTCTATCCCAAAAGTCATGGTTTCCGGCTCTGCTCTCCAGCTGGAAACGTGCTACGGCGTCGTAGCTCTGCCCTGTCCTTTTTCCGCCAAAACTTCTCTCTTTCCGCCAAAACTAGCAGCTTCTTCTGTAGCTGCGGGATCCTGCTCCAACAGTATGACCCTATAAAATAAAACTTACTAATAATTTTTAAATTATATCATTTATTTTAAGGGCTATTTTTAGTCAGAGGGTAAACGGCATGAAACTTATGTGGTGTTTTGACTCAAAATTGAAACAAAATGACTAAGCAAAGAGAAATGAAATGCAAAAAGCAAAAAGTATTCTCTTTATTTTTCAAATAGAAACTTGAAAGCCACAAAAGAACATTTTTTTTTTTTTTCAAAAACAATGATATGCCATGCAATCTAGACTAAAAAACTAATCTACATGCATATAAAGCAAACATGTGTTTTTTTCTTTTTCTTTTATAAATGCAAAATAAAAAACAACCTATCAACTAATGCAAGCAAGTAATGTAAGCAAAGCAAATAGACAACTACTCTACACCCCACAAACAAACCCTAGGTTTCCCTAAAGTTAGATATCAACCTCTCTTGAAAGGAAGGATTACAAAGGTAAACACGCCAACAACTTTGGAATGAAGAGACTGAGCAATAAGACTGACATAAACAAAGGTCAAGAAGTCCCAAGTATCAATCTAAGTCTACAAACAGAGGTTGCTTAGTACCTTGTCCAACAAGGTCAAGCCAAAGAAGGAGGTGGGGGGGGAAGCAACAAAAACAAGTATACGTTCTTTTTAATTTTATTTTATAAATGCAAAAGAAAAACTACCTACAAACAAAAGTATGCAGATAACAGGAACTAAGCAAAAGGAACTCTGCTATACAACCACCAAACAAACTCTAGAATGAACTAAAGTCAATATAAACCCTACTTTGAAGGAAGGCTTGCATAAGAGACAAGTCAAATAATTTGGCATGGTGAAGTTAACCAACAAAAGAAGAAGGAAACCAACACCAACAAGCTTCTGAACTCAGAAAAAGATCACTGACATAAGTTGACCAGAAACATAAGCCAAAAATCATGCCAAGCAAAGGAAGTGGGAGAAAAGAGCAAAGAGAAAACCCTAATGATATAAAAGGATTACCACATAGATAAAGAACAACCAAAAGGGATGAAACTAACTCCCTAGAGTCATGCACCTGCAGAGGACCCCAAAAGACCTACCAACAACCTTCAAACAGAAGAAAAAACCACAAAAGAGGAAAAAACACTATTTAAAGGGGCATATGTGAGTTTCACTACTGACAAGTCGCGTGTCATACGCGTGTTAACAGTGAAACAAGCCGCATGTACAAGCACATGTGGGTTGTATTACTGGAAATTCATGTATCATACATGGGTTTATAGTATAGAAAGTCATGTGTACCAAACCAGACACGCGACTGTTCAGTCTGCAACTCGTGTATGGGTGGAAAAAATCCCAAAAAGGGTCAAAAAATGCCTTAGGAAGGTAGGGGAAGTGTGCTATCATACTTATAAAGTGTTTCTAAGTGGAAATAAGGACCTAAAATAGTGCAAAATACTGAAAGAAATATAGAGAAACCCCAAACAGACAAGGCTATCCCCAGTGGATTCGCCAGTTCTGTTGTAAAGGAAAGTACCCTATGATTAGGGTTTAAGAGGCCATCAACATACTGGGGTTGAAAGGTGGATGTATAATGTTCAACAAGGATATATAAGCAAGATTTAGAGATAATAAAGGTCCAAACCCGATTAATTGAAGGCTGGTCCAAGCTTTCTCTAGCCCTTCTCCTGCTTCTCTTGTTCCTCTCGCTCCAAGATACTTCCAAAACAAGTTATACCTTCCTCAAACCAATATGACCACATATAAAACAATGGTAATCAAAGAATCATGAAATAATGATCTGACTAACATCATCATATGATCATAAAAAGAGATTCAATCATACACTAAACAATGAGTTGGGAAGAAGAAGGACATCACATCTTTATTAATCTTGAAAACAAGTACAAGTATACCTTCTCTTCAAGTTCGCCACCTCATGAAACCTTGATCTGGTTCTGCTGCTTCTCTTCTCCAAAGAACTCAGCCTCCAAGCTCTGCAATACAAGGGGATGATCGCCAGGGCAAAGGTGTGGGAAAAGAGAGCTCCAAATCCTCCAGCATAACAATGAAAATATTCAAGTCTCCTTGCATGGACCTCCCTGTTAGCACCATTATTTAGCAGGGGAGAAAAAATACCATGGTGGGGAGAAAATAATGGTCATTTCTCAAACTTTGGTTAAATTTTATAGTATGAAAGCATGGTAAAAGGTGAAAAACGATGATTTTTCAAAGGATCTAACAGTGTGAAGCGAAAAGGTGAAGATCAATGGTCTGTATTATATCCGCTCCCTAAAAGATGCGAAGAAGACAAGTATATGCGGGCGTTTAACATGGTATATGGATAAACAGTCGTCGATCCAACCAGATGAGATCTACGGTCTGTATAATCTCCATTATGAGAACCCGTGCGCTTGTTAACACAACGAAGCCCAGCGGAATTGAGTGTGTGTCACTTGATCCAACGACGGAGAAATAAAGGTAGATTCAATCAACGGTTGTGGATGAATTCAGAGCATAAACTTGCACGATGGATAAGATCACGATGCTCAGAAGAATTGGATACGTGCTACCTGATCTGATGATGGAGAAATAAAGGTGAAATCAATCAACGGTCATAGATAAGTCCGGAGCAGGAAGGTGCATGACAGATAAAGGTAAAGAGCGGTTGCGGAATATAAACCACTGTCCACGTGGCCAATCGTGGTGAAATCCGGAGGCGGAAGTGGTTTAGAGGAAACCACCAAAAGGACACTCCGGAGTGGGGTCCTATAAAAGGAAAGTTGCCTTGTTCCGTGGTTATTTTATTGGCGTCAAACGAGTGAAAAAGACCTGCGGATTTGTTAACCTTCACCTGTCAATTTCAAGCACACGCATCCGTAGTAAACAGGTAAGGCTTAAACACCCATAATCCGTGCATCTCATTGCCATTATCAATTGAATTATGCACCAATAGAAGGAATCGCAAGAGTCTAGTCATATTATAGATGTCAGGGAAGATTATTTAGTTGATAGAGATAGAAGCGTCTGTGACCCTTTTATGTCCATAGGAAGTGTTTCAGTCAGTAAAGAAAGGTTGTGGCACTACCATTCACAGGGAAATGTTGTCTTGAATGTCTATAAATCCTTCTTGTATTACTTTTCTCTCGAACAAACCCTGCATTTCCCAGAATTCACAGAATGGTGCGTGGTCAATTATTCCCTTTCTCAAAGATTCATTGTGAGTCAGTCTACTTCTCGAATACTCTGTAAAATCAATGCCAACGTCATCCGCGAAAATTTAAACCTTCCCGACAGTTACCTTGATAACCGTGAACCTGTAAATGAGTCTGTTCTTGCTGAATTGTACAAAAGTTGTATCTCTGAAATCCGTTGCCAATTTCTGTCCATTATTTTAAAAGAGGGTCAGTCATTAGACGGTCTTTTCCTACCTTACCATGTTCATATTTTCAAAAATGAAGTTCAATTAGTGGTATCCCTGGTCTGTAAAATTTTGGGTCTTGAAGATGATTGTCGCGTAACTGAAGTCATCCTTGGTTTTTTGTTAAAAATGAGTTCATTTGGTTCAGAGTCTTAATCGGTTCCTGTATTTAGTCTAGATGAGTACTTGGAAGAAGCAATACACCTTCAGTTAAGTGAATTCCCGAAATTCCGGTTCTTTAAATTTCAAACTTACCTGTTGAACATGTTGCTATGTTCAAATGTCACTGAATTACAGTTTTTGAGTACCATCTTCTCTTCTGATTTGCCCAAGCAGATTAGCATGTTTGAGTTTGCTAATTCAATCATGTTAGAGATATATAAACTGTTGTTTGATGAAGCACTGCCCCGTGTGTTAGAAGATATGAAATGTCTGATGCAGTCATCACCTAAGGATCGAGTCGGAGACTGGTTCCTGCATAAAGATTATACTATTTTGAGGATATATGGATTCACTAGGGAACCATATAAGTTACCTACTTTCCTCACTCCCAGAGTTTTTGCATTGTATTTCATGAGGCAAAGGCTACACTGAGAGGAAGAACATTTTGGAGCCTTTAAAAAATATTCAAATATTAAATTCCCTCTCAAGGTTGGCTCCTTTATTTTCAAAAATAAAGGTTCCTTAGTGTTTATTGAAAGGTTATTGGGAAACATGGAATTTAAAAAAGAGTCAAAGGCGAATTATGATCCCCACCACATAATTTCCCTAAGGAAGTAGGCCAACAAAAACAAACCTTTTGAACACCAGTTTATTAAAGGATTGAATAAAATAGCAAATTTGTTGCAGTTTATGGAAATTCAAGTGTCCGGTTGAAATGCAAGTGCTTTACCAGTTATAGTATCACAAGTGTCAGAAGGTCCTAATGTTTTGATTAAGAGGAGTCTGTCTGATATTGAAAGCATGCAAGTAGATGAAGATGGGTCACACAAAAAGGCGAAATTGTTACAAGTTGGTGGAGTTTCAAGTAAAGAAATTTCTGACGATTTTAAGAAAGTTGCTTTAGTCCCAAATAAATCTGTACAAATAAATCAATTTTCTTTCAAGGATGTAGATAGTTCAGAACCAAGCTTAATTTTTAAGTCCAAAGAGGAACTCAAGGCCAATTACATAGAGAAAAGAAAGCAGTCTCTGGAAGAGACAATAAGTTTGCTCCCACGGGTAAGGAGTTTAAGCAATCCAAAAACCTCTTTGATTTCTGCCCGAGATACAGAAAGAAACACCTTCAAATTGGCCATGGTTAATGATAAAAAGATGACAGAGATGGAAGTAAGGTTGTACAAGATTAGTGTACCTGACAAGATACAGCTTCATAAGCAAACAAGTGATATTATTTATTCAGATCTGTTACACGCTATGATGAGAATCAATAAACTAAAAATTTTGGTATATAAGTTAGAGATTGAATTGAAGCATGAAAGAGTTGAAAATAAGGCCAATACCATTTAGATTAAAAAGATACAAGCAGATATTCTTAGTTCAGGCAATGAGAAAGATAACACCCAAGCTGTCAGAAGAATGTTGGAAGAAAAATACAATGCTCTCCAAGTTTTGAAGAAAAAATTGAAGATCCCAGGCTCTGAGCATGTTCAATCATCTAAACTTTTGGCATTGCAAGAAGAGAAAGACAAGATGCAGTAGGAGATGATGGAGCATAAAGGAAAATCTGTCGAGTTATAGGAGGAAAAGCACAGATGGGAAGCCGAACGAAGTGAACTGATATCTCAAATTGCCTTGCTGAAAAGGGACCAAAACGAAGAAAAGGAAGTCATGGAAGAATTGATGATTCAAACTCCTATTGATGAGGACTTGTCTATTGTAAATATTGATAAACCATTGAATGAATTTTCTGCGGATGACTTGTCAATACCTATGTCCCAGGTCAGCTTAAAGGATGAATAAATAAAAGAGTTAAAGGTGGAGAATGAAAATATCAAGTCTGAATTGGCCAAAGTAAGTGAGAATAAAAATAAAATATTGCAAGACAGGAATTAGCTACAGAAGAAATTCAATCAACTAAAAGAAAGAAACATTGGGAAAGGTCCTCTCCAAGGGGAAAAGCACATCATTTGGGACAACTTATCTATAGAAATCACTAAATTTAGGCACCATCTAAACTTTATCGATGATCAAAACATATTGATCAATTTGGCTCACCAAAGACTAAAGTTAGTGAATGAACACATGGAGAGAAGACCCCTTACCATAGCCCAGAACACACTGAATTTTCTAAATTCATTGACATACCAGAAATTACATGATATGGGAAATAAAGGACAGAATATCAATAGTTCTGTGGGCTAAAAGATCTATCCACAAGCACCATTTAATGAAGACGGTCCACGACAAGGCAAATGAAATGATTTCAGAGGTTAATAGCTTCAAGCAGGTTTTCAAATAGCTATTTGAGGACGGCCTACCATCCTTTTGGGACGAGGAAGGACGGATGTTCTCTTAGGAGCACTATCACAGCTTGTTAGTTCAAATCCGCATGGATCATTCAAAATTTGATGATTTGGAAAAAGGCCTAACAGGGAAAGCTATTGTGGACAATTAACAGAGGATTTCGAAATCTTACAAAAGTTCCTAATCACCAAGAGAGGATTACCCAAAGTATCATACGAAGCTTACATGGAGTTGGAAGTGTCAATTCGAGAGATGATGGAATATGACACCCCAAGCGTGGAGCAATGGAAAGCTGTGGAAAGGTTTGGGAAGACAAAATACATCCTTCATTCATGAGAACAAATGTCACGCGCCATGGAGATGATTGGACGAGGACCTGTTACCAAGTTGATTTTAGCTTAATTATTTGTTAGAATTGAAGCTGTAGTTTATTCCTAAAAGTTAGGAATTCAGTTACAAGACTTTAATTAAGCCGATCATTCAGTTATGAATCTTCTTGGAAGATCAAATCATTTTATTTATATATTTGCATCTATTTTATGAGATGGGGGTTGGAAACCGTCCAGTTGTTAAGTGTTTTGAAAGACATATATATTTTTAGCAAGAAATTGAGTGCAAAGAGATTATCAGAGATTCCGGTGCCATTTGTATTACAGTCTGTACTTCTTTCTTTGTGATTGTTTTTCCTATGTTCACTCCATTTTGTTTTCTTCATATTTGGAACCAAGTGTTAAATGATTGGAATTCATATGGATTATGCTCTAGTCATTGTTTCAAATATTTTATAAACCTTTCTACTAAAGTCAATATTGAATTCATATTTTGATGCTCTGTATTGATGGACTGTGCTCTAATTCTTCTGCTCCAAATGGATTAAATGAATGACTGTGATTGAATGGTTATCTTGCCTCTGATGAGCTTCTGCGCATATGATTTTCTATTATTTATTTATATGTGAATCCATGCCCAATGGTTATGTGTATTGTTTCAACCACCTCTATAATATTTGAGTGTTGATATATATTTTTGGCCTTGTAAAATCTGTATTCGAGAGATCCGTCTCTGGAAAGAAAAGCCAGTTTCTTTCTAAAAGTGGTTTTTGCTGTTACCTTGGGATTTACCTCTTACAACCTGGGTACATTCTGAGTGTTAACAAACTGGCACTGTTGCCAGGGAATGAAGGTGCATATCTGCCCTAGGAGAACGACAATGTTTAAAGAAGATTTATGCGGGCAATCAAGAATTTTTAACATTAAAAAGGTGGTATATTTGCCCTGGTGACTCCATTGTAAAACTTCTTCAAAACTCAAGGAGTCATTTTGGCTTTGAGAAGACACATGCGAGGTAACTATGATACCGAAATCTTGAAAAGTTTTGAAGACCCAGAAAAGTTATTCAAGAGAAAAAATAAAGAAAAGTTAGGTTTTCCTTTGTTTGGTGCATCATCATCTCAAGATTCTCATATTGATCCAGAATGGGAAGTTAACGCTGGGAAAATCCTGTTGAGAACCAAATCTGAGTATGACCTTAAGAATACTGAATTCAATCCTCATAGTTTAGAATCTTATTTGTTGGATTCCCTCTGGAGAGATTTAGAGCAAGATACTAAAGTTGAAACATTTACCTCTCAAAATTCTCAAATCTCTTCAGTCCCTGTGAAACCACCTAGACCAATGGTAGTCAGATTTGCTCCCTTGCATTTTCCTCCTTTACTACATGACCTTCCTCAGAACTATTCCCAAATAATTTCTTTGTTTGATGGAGAGGGTGACGTAACCGCAAAACAGCATGTTGCCAAGTTTGAAGATTTCATCGACTTAGAAGAAGTTGATTATCCAGATGTTAAAATGCGTTTGTTTGCCCAAAGTTTGTCAGGTGAGGAAAAGAAATGGTTTAAAGATTTTCCAAATGGGTCTATAATGAATTTTCAGGCTTTCCAAAATGCTTTCCTAGATAGGTGGGATGATAAACAGAATCCTTTGCAGCTCCTCTCTCAGTATAAAAGTCTCAAAAAGGGACGTTTTGAATCTGTCCATGAGTTTTCTAGCAGGTTCATGAGGGTTTACAATTCCATTCCGGAGGACATAAAACCTTCTACAGCTGTAGCCAAATTACATTATGCTGGAGCTTTTGATAATGACTTTGCATTTTCATTAAGAGAAAGAAAATCAGCAACTCTTGCTGCTATGTTTACAGATGCTCTAGAAGTAGAATAAAATATGATGCCAAGTGGAAAGATGAAACATAGAGATATTGATAGAAGGAAAAAAGAAGAAAATTTGCCTTCTACATCTTCTTCTACTAATGATGTCAAATTTGAAATGATGTTGAAAACCATGGAAAAGTTGATGGATAGATTAACTATGGATAATAGGGGATTCAGTAGAGAACAAGATGAACCTCAGATCAGGAATCCTAATTTTAGAAGACCGAATCCTCCGGTTCCTCCCCAAAACAGACAAAGAGACATAAGAAATCTAAGAAATCAAGAGGAACAACAAATTCGTCCACCATTACCAGAAAATTAAGTTGCTGATGAAGAAGATCCCACTGAAAATGAGATTCATAATTTTGGAGAACAGGACTCAGAGATATATCTTACTAAGGAAGAGCATAACATGTTTGGACAGGGAGATGGAAGTGAAGAATTTGAAATGGAGACTGAGCAGTATCAAAGGGGTTATTTGCACGCTATGGATGATGTGCAAAACGAAAATCAGACTAAGGAACATGGATGTCCTCATAAATAAAGGAAAGGCAAACCCAAATCAGCCTTCCACTAGTTCTTTGAATGTAGAAAAGGGAAAAGAACTGCAAAAAGAATCTCTTGTAAATAAAGAGGTTGAAAATGATGTACAAAGAGATAAAGCAATAAAGCAGGCGGCTCCGGTTGATGTGGAAAAAATTGGTTCTGGCTTCAATTTACAAAATGAACTTTCAAAGCTAAAATTCTCTATTCCATTTAATGAGTTATTGAGAAACACTGAATATAGAAACACTATCACAAAAATGGTTAAAAATCAAGGAGAATGGCAATCTGACATTTTGGAATTGAACGATGATAACCCTGCTATTTCGTTTGGGTCAAAGGTTGAAAATTTAGAAAGTGAATAAGTCCCCCATTTCTATTTGAGTTTAAATGTGCATGATAAGGTGGTCCACAATGTTATGCTAGAATCAGGGGCATCACACAACTTAATGCCGAAAGGAGTGGTAGAGAGTTTGGGATTAGAAGTAACAAGACCTTATAAATATTTGTACTCATTTGATTCTAAAAGAGTAAAATGCCTTGGTTTGATTAAATATATGGTGGTAACCATAAATAAATTGCCATCTAAAACTATAGTCATGGATGTGGTCGTGGCTGATATTCCACCTAAGTTCGGGGTGCTATTGTCAAGATCTTGGACTTCCAAGTTGAAAGGTAGTTTACAGATGGATATGTCTTATGCTATAATTCCTATTCGAGATGGGAGCAAAAGGTTATATAGTGAAAAAAGAACTCCTTATGTAGTAAGCAGTCAAGATAAACCTGAGATTCACCACATATATGTTGTTGATACTGATTTAGGGTCTTCTATTTTCTTTAATGATGTTGTCCCACATGATATAGAAGAGGTATTGTAGAAGAAGTCTAAGGAGAGTAAAGAAAAGGAATTGCTAGAGCAGGATTCTTTGGAAGCGAAGCAAAAAAGGGAAGGTCAGTGGATTATGTACTTTGACGGATCTGCTGCAAAAATAGGTGCTGGAGCTGGTGTGTATATAATTTCTCCTATTTGGGATTTCAAAGCTTTGTCATATAAATTAAAATTTGAGTGCACAGACAATGTGGCAGAATATGAAGATTTGTTACTGGGATTGCATGCTTTGAAATATTTAGGAGCTCAAAAAATAAGAGTCTTGGGGGACTCAGAGTTGGTGATAAATATAGTAAATGAAATTTATCAAACCAGGCATCCTCGGATGAGGGCTTATAGAAATGAGGTATGGGATATGTTGGGAAACTTCTTTACAGAGAATGCAATTCAGGTAGTTCCCAGGAATGAAAATTTAGTGGCTGATTCTTTAGCCGTGGCCGCTGGAAAATTTGAAAACCCTGTTGCTGGTCAAAGGGAATACCAGGTGGAAATTGTGAATAGACCATATATTCCTGATAATTCTAAATATTGGTAGGTGTTCGAAGATGATATGCAGATCAGAAGGTTCCTAGATCTCTCAGCAGAATTTGTAAATACTCCCATTGACACCGAAAATGACAATGGTGAGAGCCCTCAAGATGATGAAGAGCTTAAGGAAGAAGGAAATGGTACTGAAAAGTTAAAGGGAACCTTAGGAGGTAAAGATATTATCCAGTTAAAAAACAATTTCATACCAAGAGGAATAATTCCTTTATAAAAAAATTTCGATCAGAATGACGTAGCTAAGAATCCCAAAGTAAAGCCCGTTGAGAATGCTGTTGAAGATAAGAATATTGGCACCGAAGAAAATCCTAAGATTGTGAAGTTGTCCAAGAAGTTGCCTAAAAAAGAAAAGGAAGAGTATGTGAAATTAATGAAAAAATATACAGATGTATTTGCGTGGAGTTATGAAGACCTGAAGGAGTATGATACATCTATTATACAGCATACTATTCCCATAAAGCCTGGAGAGAAACCTTTCAAGCAGAAGCTCAGGAGGATAAACCCTAAGTTGCTCCCTATTATTGAGAAGGAAATTAAAAAGTTATTTCATGCCAAGATCATTGTCACTCTAAGGTTTTCAAAGTGGGTTGCAAACCTTGTTCATGTTAGGAAGAAGAATGGTGAAATAAGATTGTGTATAGATTTCTGGAACTTGAACAAAGTGTCTATGAAGGACAACTATCCTTTTCCAAAGATGGACCATATATTGCAGAAAGTAGTTGGAGCGGAAAGAATTTCAATGTTGGATGGTTTTTCCGGCTATAATCAGATCAAAGTATTACCTGAAGATCAAGAAAAAACTGCTTTCACTACACCTTGGGGCTCTTTTATGTATGCAAAAATGCCTTTTGGCTTAATGAATGCAGGAGCTACTTTCCAACGGGCTATGGAAATTGCTTTTGCAGGGGAAATTGGGAATTTTGTAGTAATCTACATGGATGATATCACAGTCTATTCAAAATCTGACAAAGAGCACTTGCGTCATCTAGAGAAAGTTTTCATGAAATGTAGGAAATTTGGCATATCATTGAACCCAAAGAAGTCCAATTTTGCATTGGAAGAAGCAAAGTTGTTGGGCCATATAATATCAAAAGATGGAATAAAAATTGATCCTGAAAGGGTGAGTGCAATTTTGAAAGTGGGTGAACCCAGGAGCAAAAAAGAGATACAATCATTCTTAGGGAAGGTAAATTTTTTGAGAAGGTTTGTGCCAAGTTTTGCTGAGATATTAATGAATAGCACAAATATGTTGAAGAAAGGTCACAAGATCAAATGGAATGCTAAAGCTAGAAAGTCCTTTTGGGAAATCAAAAAAGCAATATCAGAGGCTCCTGTGTTGGTGAGCCTGGATTTTACCAAAGACTTCTCAGTATTTTCATATGCTTTAGAATATACTATAGCAGCAGTTATGTTACAGAAAAATGATGATAATTTGGAACAACCCATAGCATTTTTTAGCAAAATGTTAAGGGATGGAGAATTGAAATATGACATTATGGAGAAACAAGCTTATGCCTTGGTTAAAGCACTGAAGGATTTCAGAGTGTACATTCTGCATTCACATATAATTGCACATGTTCCATCTGTTGCAGTAAAGGGAATCTTGACACAACCAGATCCAGAAGGTAGGAGAGCAAAATGGATTTCTACATTGTTGGAGTATGATATCGAAATAAAGCCCACCAAGTTGATTAAAGGACAAGGATTAGCTAAAATGATGGCTAATTCAAACTGTGAAGCTTTTCAAATTAATTTATTATCTCATCAAGCTAATCCGTTAGATACAGAAGTAGAAATAATGGCTGATTTTGTGGCTTCTCCATGGTATTCTAATATTGTATATGTCCTTCGAAATTTGCAAGCACCAGAGGGGTTGAGTAAGTCAAGAGCCCGATCCATAAAATTAAAAGCTTCCAAATTTTGTATTCTAAATCAATACCTCTATTGGAAAGACCTCAGTGGAGTGTTGTTGAATTGTCTTTTGGAAAATGAAGCTCAGCATACAGTCAAAGAATTTCATAAGGGAGATTGTCGGGGACATCATTCTTGGAAGGTGACGGCAAACAAAATTCTAAGAGTAGGCTATTATTGGCCTACATTATTCTTAGATGTGTATAAAGAAACTAGCAAGTGTCATCAGTGTCATATTTTTGACAGAAAGAGAAAGGTACTTCCTCTCCCTTTGAATCCTATAACAGTAGAAGCTCCTTTTCAGCAGTGGGGTTTGGATTTTATTGGAAAAATAAATCCCAATTCATCAGGACAACAGAAATGGATTTTGACAGCTACAGACTATTTTACAAAATGGATTGAAGCTAGCCCCACTAGAAGAGCCACGGAGAGTGTAATCATGGATTTTCTTGAGGAAAATATATTGGCTCGATTCGGGTGCCCTAGAAGAATAGTAACAGATAATGCAGCTGCATTTAAATCCAAGAAAATGATTGATTTCTGTCACAAGTACCATATAAGCCTCAATCATTCAACTGCCTATTATCCGCATGGAAATGAGTTGGCAGAATCTTCTAATAAAAGCCTAGTAAGGATCATCAAGAAGCTATTAGAAGATAACAAAAGGTCCTGGCACACCAAGCTCAAGTATGCTCTCTGGGCTGACAGGATTAGTACCAAAAGGGCGATTGGTGTGTCTCAGTTCCAACTGGTGTATGGGACTGAGTTTGTTTTTCCAGCATCGTTAGGTGTCCCAGTCATGAGTTATTTCCAAGATCAGCAAGAAGAACCAAATCATACGCAAAGGAGGATAAATCAGATTATTGAGCTAGATGAGCAAAGGAATAAAGCTTATGACAGGGTGCAATCACATCAGGAGAAAATGAAGAGTACTTTTGATAGGAGAATCAAAGAAGAACAGTTTCAGATTGATAATTTGGTCTTGAAATGGGATGCTCTGAAAGAGGACAACCATGGGAAATTTGACCATATGTGGGTAGGTCCTTATGTTGTTATTGGTTACAGAGGGAAAAATGCATTTTTGCTGGAATATCTGAACAGGGTTCTTCTGGATAGTAATCCCGTCAATGGAAGGTACCTGAAACATTACTTGTCCTAAGGAGGAAGGTAAAATTTGCAATATAGCCTCTAAATACTTATTTCTCTTTACAAAGTTAACATGAATGGTAAGCCTAATGTATTTGAATCCCGCAGTGAAGGCCCTAAGGTACAGGAGGTGTTCTTTCCTTTCTCAAAACAAAAAATAATATATCTACAAAAAACAAAGGATGAGTTTTCTGAAAGTTATTGTAAAAAATAAAAAAAAATAGGCACATGGTCTATGAGTTCTTTGATACCTCACAGGGAGGATATCATCCCTAGATGGAGCCAGCTGTTGACACCATTATTTAGTAGGGGAGCAAAAAGACCATGGTGGGGAGAAAATAATGGTCATTTGTCAAACTTTGGTTAAATTTTATAGTATGAAAGCATGGTAAAAGGCGAAAAACAATGATTTGTCAAAGGATCTAACGGTGCGAAGCGAAAAGGTGAAGATCAATGGTCTGTATTATATCCGCTCCCTAAAAGATGCGAAGAAGATAAGTATATGCAGGCGTTTAACATAGTATATGGATCAACGGTCGTCAATCCAACCAGATGAGATCTACGGTTTGTATAAGCTCCGCTTTGAGAACCCGCGTGCTTGTTAAAACAACGAAGCCTGGCGGAATTGAGTGCGTGTCCCTTGATCCAACGACGAAGAAATAAAGGTAGATTCAATCAACGGTTGTGGATGAATCCGGAGCATAAAATTGCACGATGGATAAGACCACGACTCTCAGTGGAATTGGATACGTGCCACCTGATGTGACAGCAGAGAAAATAAGGTGAAAACAATTAACGGTCATAGATAAGTCCGGAGCGGGAAGGTGCATGGCAGATAAAGGTAAAGAGCGGTTGGGGAATATAAACCACTGTCCACATGGCCAATCGTGGTGAAATCTGGAGGCAAAAGTGGTTTAGAGGAAATTGCCAAAAGGACGCTCCGGAGTGGGGTCCTATAAAAGGGAAGTTGACTTGTTCCGTGGTTATTTTATTGGCACCGGACGAGTGAAAAATACCTGTGGATTCGTCAACCTTCGACTATCAATTTCAAGCACACGCATCCACAGTAAACAGGTAAGGCTTAAACGCCCATAATTCGTCCATCTCATTGCCATTATCAATTGAATTATGGACCCACAGAAGGAATCGCAAGAGTCTGGTCATATTATAGATGACAGGGAAGATTATTTAGTTGATAGAGACAGAAGCGTCTGTGACCCTTTTCTGTCCATAGGAAGCGTTTCAGTCAGTAAAGAAAGGTTGTGGCACTACCATTCACAGGGAAATGATGTCTTGAATGTCTGTAAATCCTTCTTGTATTATTTTTCTCTCGAACAAACCCTACATTTCCCAGAATTCGTAGAATGGTGTGCGGTCAATTATTCCCCTTCTCAAAGAGTCATTATGAGTTAGTCTACTTCTCGAATACTCTGCAAAATCAATGCCAACGTCGTCTGCAAAAATTTAAACCTGCCCGACAGTTGCCCTGACAACCGTGAACCTGTAAATGAGTCTATTCTTGCTGAATTGTACAAAAGTTGTATCTCTGAAGTCCGTTGCCAATTTCTATCCAGTCCTTACCATGTTCATGTTTTCAAAAATGAAGTTCAATTAGTGGTATCCCTGGTCTATCAAATTTTGGGTCTTGACGATGATTATCGCATAACTGAAGTCATCCTTGGTTTTTTGTTAAAAATGAGTTCATTTGGTTCAGAGTCTCAATTGGTTCCTATATTTAGTCTAGATGAGTACTTGGCGGAAGCAATACACCTTTAGTTAAGTGAATTCCCGAAAGTCCGATTCTTTAAATTTCAAACTTACCTGTTGAACATGTTGCTGTGTTCAAATGTCACTGAATTACAGTTTTTGAGTACCATCTTCTCTTCTGATTTGCCCAAGCAGATTAGCATGTTTTAGTTTGCTAATTCAATCATGTCAGAGATATATAAAATGTTGTTTGATGAAGCACTACCCCGTGTGTTAGAAGATATGAAATGGCTGATGCAGTCCTCGCCTGAGCATCGAGTCGGAGACTGGTTCCTGCATAAAAATTATACTATTTTGAGGATATATGGATTCACTGGGGAACCATATAAGTTACCTACTTTCCTCACTCCCAGATTTTTTGCATTGGAGTTCATGAGGAAAAGGATACACTCAGAGGAAGAACATTTTGGAGCCTTTAAAAAATCTTCAAATATTAAATTCCCTCTCAAGGTTGGCTCCTTTATTTTCAAAAATAAAGGTGCCTTAGTGTTTATTGAAAGGTTATTGGGAAACATGGAATTTCAAAAAGAGCCGAAGGCAAATTATGATCCTCACCACATAATTTTGCTAAGGAAGCAGGCCAACAAAAAAAAACCTTTTGAACACCAGTTTATTGAAGGATTGAATGAAACATCAAATTTGTTGCAGTTTATGGAAATTCAAGGGTCCGGTGGAAATGAAAGTGCTTTACCAGTTACAGGATCACAAGTGTCAGAAGGTTCTAATGTTTTGATTAAGAGGAGTCTGTCTGAGATTGAAAGCATGGAAGTAGATGAAGATGGGTCACACAAAAAGGCGAAATTGTTACAAGTTGGTGGAGTTTCAAGTAAAGAAATTTCTGACGATTTTAAGAAAGTTGCTTTAGTCCCAACTAAATCTGTACAAATAAATCAATTTTCTTTCAAGGATGTAAATACTTCAGAACCAAGCTTAATTTTTAATTCCAAAGACGAACTCAAGGCCAATTACATGGAGAAAAGAAAGCAGTCTCTGGAAGAGACAAGAATTTTGCTCCCACGGGTAAGGAATTTAAGCAATCCAAAAACCTCTTTGATTTCTGCCCAAGATACAAAAAGAAACACCTTCAAATTGGCCATGGTGAATGATAAAAAGATGATAGAGATGGAAGTAAGGTTGTACAAGATTAGTGTACCTGACAAGATATAGTTTCATAAGCAAACAAGTGATATTATTTATTTAGATCTGTTACAGGCTATGATGAGAATCAATAAACTACAAATTTTGGTAGATAAGTTAGAGGTTGAATTGAAACATGAAAGAGTTGAAAATAAGGCCAATACCATTCAGATTAAAAAGCTACAAGCAGATATTATCAGTTTAGGCAGTGAGAAAGATAACACCCAAGCTGTCAGAAGAATGTTGGAAGAAAAAGAAAATGCTGTCCAAGTTTTGAAGAAAAAATTGAAGATCCCAGGCTCTAAGCATGTTCAATCATCTGAAATTTTGGCATTGCAAGAAGAGAAAGACAAGATGCAAAAGGAGATGATGGAGCATAAAGGAAAATCTGTCAAGTTACAGGAGGAAAAGTACAGATGGGAAGCTGAATGAAGTGAACTAATATCTCAAATTGCCTTGCTGAAAAGGGACCAAAACGAAGAAAAGGAAATCATGGAAGAATTGATGAGTCAGACTCCTTTTGATGAGGACCTGTCTAATGTAAATATTGATAAACCATTGAATGACTTTTTTTTGGATAACTTGTCAATACCTATGTCCTAGGTAAGCTTAAAGGATGAACAAATAAAAGAGTTAAAGGCGGAGAATGAAAAGATCAATTCTGAATTGGCGAAAGTAAGTGAGAATACAAATAAAATATTGCAAGACAGGAATCAGCTGCAGAAGAAATTCAATGAACTAAAAGAAAGAAACATTGGGAAAGGTCCTCTCTAAGGGGCAAAGCACATAATTTGGGACACCTTATCTATAGAAATCACTAAATTTAGGCACCATATAAACTTTATCGATGATCAAAACATATTGATCAATTTGTCTCACCAAAGACTAAAGTTAGTGAATGAACACATGGAGAGAAGACCCCTTACCACAGCCCAGAACACACTAAATTTTCTAAATTCATTGACATACCAGAAATTACATGATATGGGAATAAAGGATAGAATATCAATAGTTCTGTGGGCTAAAAGATTTATCCACAAGCACCATTTAATGAAGACAGTCCAGGACAAGGAAAATGAAATGGTTTCAGAGGTTAATAGCTTCAAGCAAGTTTTCAAAGAGCTATTTGAGGACGGCCTACCATCCTTTTGGGATGAGGAAGGACGGATGTTCTCTCAAGAGAACTATCACAGCTTGTTAGTTCAAAGCCACATGGATCATTTCAAATTTGATGATTTGGAAAACGGCCTAACAGGGGAAGCTATTGTGGAGAAATTGATGGAGGATTTCGAAATCTTACAAAAGTTCCTAATCACCAGGAGAGGATTGCCCAAAGTATCATACGAAACTTACATGGAGTTGGAAGTGTCAATTAGAGAGATGATGGAATATGACACCCCAAGCGCGGAGCAATGGAAAGCTGTGGAAAGGTTCGGGAAGACAAAATAAATCCTTCATTCATGAGAATAGATGTCGCATGCCAAGGAGCTGATTGGACGAGGACCTGTTACCAAGTTGATTTTAGCTTAATGATTTGTTAGGATTGAAGCTGTAGTTTATTCCTAAAAATTAGGAATTCAGTTACAAGACTTTGATTAAGACGATCATTCAGTTATGAATCTTCTTCGAAGATCAAATCATTTTATGTATATATTTGCATCTATTTTATGAGATGGGGTTGGAAACCGTCCGGTTGTTAAGTGTTTTGAAAGACATATATTTTTGAGCAAGAAATTGAATGCAAAGAGATTATCAGAGATTCCTGTGCCATTTGTATTACAGTCTATGCTTCTTTCCTTGTGATTGTTTTTCTTGTGTTCACTCCATTCTGTTTTCTTCATATTTGGAACCAAGTGTTAAATGATTGGAATTCATATTCATTATGCTCTAGTCATTGTTTCAAATATTTTATAAACCTTTCTGCTAAAGTCAATATTGAATTCATATTTTGATGCTCTGTATTGATGGACTGTGCTCTACTTCTTTTGATCCAAATGGATTAAATGAATGACTGTGATCGAATGGTTATCTTGCCTCTGATGAGCTTCTGCGCATACAATTTTTTGTTATTTATTTATATGTAACTCCATGCCCAATCGTTATGTGTATTGTTTCAACCACCTCTATAATCTTTGTGTGTTGATATATATTTATGGCCTTGTAAAATCTGTATTCAAGAGATCCCTCTCTAGAAAGAAAAGCCAGTTTCTTTCTAAAAGTGGTTTTTGATGTTACCTTGGGATTTACCTCTTACAAGCTTGGTACATTCTGAGTGTTAACAAACTGGCGTCGTTGTCAAGGAACGAAGGTGCATATCTACCCTAGGAGAACGACAGTGTTTAAAGAAGATTTCTGTGGGCAATCAGTAATTTTTAACAGTAAAAAGGTTGTATATTTGCCCTGGCAACTCCATTGTAAAACTTCTTCAGAACTCAAGGAGTCATTCTGGCTTCGAGAAGACACACGCGAGGTAACTCTGATACCGAAATCTTGAAAAGTTTTGAAGACCCAGAAAAGTTATTTAAGAGAAAAAAATAAAGAAAAGTTAGGTTTTCCTTTGTTTGGTGCATCATCATCTCAAGATTCTCATATTGATCTAGAATGGGAAGTTAACGCTGGGAAAAGTCTGTTGAGAACCAAATCTGAGTCTCACCTTAAGAATACTGAATTCAATCCTCGTAGGTTAGAATATTATTTGTTGGATACCCTCTGGAGAGATTTACAGCAAGATACTAAAGTTGAAACATTTACCTCTCAAAATTATCAAAGCTCTTCAGTCCCTGTGAATCCACCTAGACCAAAGGCAGCCAGATTTTCTCCCTTGCGTTTGCCTCCTTTACTACATGACCTTCCTCAGAACTATTCCCAAAGAATTTCTTTGTTTGTGGAGAGGGTGACATAACCGCAAAACAGCATGTTGCCAAGTTTGAAGATTTCATCTACTTAAAAGAAGTTGATTATCCAGATGTTAAAATGTGTTTGTTTGCCCAAAGTTTGTCAGGTGAGCCAAAGAAATGGTTTAAATATTTGCCAAATGGGTCTATAGTGAATTTTTAGGCTTTCCAAAATGCTTTCCTAGATAGGTGGGATGATAAACAGAATCCTTTGCAGCTCCTATCTCAGTATAACAGTCTCAAAAAGGGAGGTTTTGAATATGTCCATGAGTTTTCTAGCAGGTTCATGAGGGTTTACAATTCCATTCCGGAGGACATAAAACCTTCTGCAGCCGCAGCCAAATTACTTTATGTTGGAGCTTTTGATAATGACTTTGCATTTTCATTAAGAGAAAGAAAATCAGAAACTCTTGCTGCTATGTTTACAGATGCTCTAGAAGTAGAAGCAAATATGATGGCAAGTGGAAAGATGAAACATAGAGATATTGATAGAAGGAAAAAAGAAGAAAATTTGCCTTCTACATCTTCTTCTACTAATGATGTCAAATTTGAAATGATGTTGAAAACCATCGAAAAGTTGATGGATAGATTAACTATGGACAATAGGGGATTCAATAGAGAACAAGCTGAACCTCAGATCAGGAATCGTAATTTTAGAAGACCGAATCCTCCGGTTCCTCCCCAAAACAGACAAAGAGACGTAAGAAATCCAAGAAATCAAGAGGAACAACAAATTCGTCCACCATTCCCAGAAAATTATGTTGCTGATGAAGAAGATCCCACTGAAAATGAGATTCATCTTTTTGGAGAACAGGACTCAGAGATATATCTTACCGAGGAAGAGCATAACATGTTTGGACAAGGATATGGAAGTGAAGAATTTGAAATGGAGACTGAGCAGTATCAAAGGGGTTATTTGCACGCTATGGATGATGTGCAAAGGAAAATCAAACTAAGGAACAGGGATGTCCTCATAAATAAAGGAAAGGCAAACCCAAATCAGCCTTCCACTAGTTCTTTGAATGTAGAAAATGGAAAAGAACTGCAAAAAGAATCTCTTGTAAATAAAGAGGTTGAAAATGATGCACAAAGAGATAAAGCAATAAAGCAGGCGACTCCGGTTGATGTGGAAAAATTGGTTCTGGCTTCAATTTACAAAATAAACTTTCAAAGCTTAAAATCTCTATTACATTTAATGAGTTATTGAGAAACACTGAATACATAAACACTATCACAAAAATGGTTAAAAATCAAGGAGAATGGCAATCTGACATTTTGGAATTGAATGATGATAACCCTACTATTTTGTTTGGGTCAAAGGTTGAAAATTTAGAAATTGAAGAAGTCCCCCCTTTCTATTTGAGTTTAAATGTGCATGATAAGGTGGTCCACAATGCTATGCTAGAGTCAGGGGCATCACACAACTTAATGCCGAAAGGAGTGGTAGAGAGTTTGGATTAGAAGTAACAACACCTTATAAAGATTTGTACTCGTTTGATTCTAAAAGAGTAAAATTCCTTGGTTTGATTAAAGATATGGTGGTAACCCTAAATAAATTGCCATCTAAAACTATAGTCATGGATGTGGTCGTGGTTGATATTCCACCTAAGTTCGGGGTGCTGTTGTCAAGATCTTGGACTTCCAAGTTGAAAGGTAGTTTATAGATGGATATGTCTTATGCTACAATTCCTGTTCGATATGGGAGAAAAAGGTTATATAGTGAAAAAAGAACTCCTTATGTAGTAAGCAGTCAAGATAAACCTGAGATTCACCACATATATGTTGTTGATACTGATTTAGGGTCTTATATTTTCTTTAATGATGTTGTCCCACATGATATAGAAGAGGTATTGTAGAAGAAGTCTAAGGAGAGTAAAGAAAAGGAATTGCTAGAGCAGGATGCTTTGGAAGCGAAGCAAAAAAGGGAAGGTCAGTGGATTATGTACTTTGACGGATCTGCTGCAAAAATAGGTGCTGGAGCTGGTGTGTATATAATTTGTCCTATTCGGGATTTCAAAGCTTTGTCATATAAATTAACGTTTGAGTGCACAAACAATGTGGAAGAATATGAAGCTTTGTTACTAGAATTGCATGCTTCAAAATATTTAGGAGCTCAAAAAATAAGAGTCTTGGGGGAATCAGAGTTGGTGATAAATCAGGTAAATGAAAGTTATCAAACCAGGAATCCTCGGATGAGGGCTGATAGAAATGAGGTATGGGATATGTTGGGAAAATTCTTTATAGAGCATGCAATTCAGGTAGTTCCCAGGAATGAAAATTTAGTGGCTGATTCTTTAGCCGTGGCCCTTGGAAAATTTGAAACCCCTATTGCTGGTCAAAGGGAATACCAGGTGGAAACTGTGAATAAACCATCTATTCCTGATAATTCTAAATACTGGTATGTGTTCGAAGATGATATGCGGATCAGAAGGTTCCTAGAGCTCTCAGGAGAATTTGTAAATACTCCCATTGACACCGAAAATGACAATGGTGAGAGCCCTCAAGATGATGAAGAGCTTGAGGAAGAAGGAAATGGTACTGAAAAGTTAAAGGGAACCTTAGGAGGTAAAGATATTATCCAGTTAAAAAACAATTTCATACCAAGAGGACTAATTCCTTTAGAAATTTTTTTTGATCAGAATGACGTAGCTAAGAATCCCAAAGTAAAGCCCGTTGAGAATGCTGTTGAAGATAAGAATATTGGCACCGAAGAAAATCCTAAGATTGTGAAATTGTCCAAGAAGTTGCCTAAAA